>WOVY01014129.1:0-102013 GCA_013436015.1 Rhipicephalus annulatus | reverse complement strand
TCTGTCTCTGTCTGTCGTCTCGTGTCTTCTCTGGTTCTGTCTGTCTGTCTGCTGTCTGTGTGTCTTTCTGTCGTCTGTCTGTATGTCTGTCTCTCTCTCTCTCTCTCGTCTGGTTGTATCTCTATCTGTTTGTCTCTCTGTCTGTCCGTCTCACGTCTCGCTCTCTCTGTTCTGTATGTATATCTCTCTTCTGTCTGTCTCACTGTCTCGCTCTCTGTCTGTCGTCGTCTGTCTGTCTGTCTGTCTGTCTGTCTGTCTGTCTGTTATTGTCTGTCTGCTGCCTGTCTGTCTGTCTGTCTGTCTGTATGTGGTCTGTTCTCTGTCTGTATGTCTCTGTGTCTTTGGTCTGTCTGTCTGTCTGTCAGTCTGTCTGTCTTGTCGCTCTGTCTGTCTTGTTCGTCTGTTGCTGTCTGTCTGTCTGTAGTATGTCTGTCTGTCTTTTCTGTCTGGTCTGTTCTTTCGTCTGTCGGTGCTGTATGTGCTGTCTGTCAAATCGCCTACATCTGGGTGCCCTCAAGATCACCCCTTAAACTTAGGGTAAACCAAAATTAGTGGGGTGGTGTTAAGTGATTTGATGAATATGACTAGTTGGCCTTGACATGATAATGTCACAATCCCTCAGTCACGCCATCAAAACCTTCTCGCCACACCTCCTTAGAATTGCGTGAGCGTAAAAAAAGCCGGCATTGGCACGCGTGGACCCTACGAAAGCAAATAATAACGTTTGTGTACCAGCAGAGGAATCTAAACCAAGATATCTGCGTGTAAATCAAGTATTCTACCACTGAGCCACGCCAAGTCTCCGAAATACTTTGCAAGAGCCTAATGTTCGTGAAACGCCAGTTCTAGTTTCAGTGTTGGTTATCCAATTTCTTGCATATATTTAGCGCCACTCCATAATGTTTCGCTTAATAAAAAATTACAACAAAGTCACCTTCCATCCACATGCTTTGCACATAATTGATTTCCAAGTTACGCGGGATCTGCCTTTATTTTTTGCGAGTGGTTGCGGATAGCGAAAAGTACGTCACGAAATTATCTTCATTTGGTATTGAAAAGTGCCAATACTGTGAAAGCGATCGACTAGTTCTCATACAATAAAGCATTTTGTAAAGAACACTCCGAAAATACAGAAAAATAAAAGTAGGACTCGCGTGGCTCGGCCTCCTGAAAGTTTCGCAGCGCTTGCGGATTGCAAGGATTGAACGCAAATGCACCCACTCGCACAGCAGCGCACCATGCGGGCGCCGCCGGCAGTCATCAGCTGCGATATCATCTCCTAGCCCTCACTCAGCACACTAACCAGTGTATAGTTCTAAGCACTGTAGTAGACCGCTTATGTTCTGCTTGCGATGCGGGGTGATTATTTCTTTCTTTCTTAATTTATAGACTATTTCATGGAGAGGTTTCAGTGGCACCATATTGGCTTTTAGTCTTCGTGTTTTACACCTTTAACAGCTAAACAAACGGTGTTCTGGTAGACACACACGCATGAAAACGCTTTGGTTTGTGCATAAAATTTTCATGAGCTTGTACGTTCACGTTACGATATAGAAAAAAAAAACAAGAAAACATTCGTTTAAAGGCCCGAGAGGGTGGCACGCAGTTGTCTTACGGAAAATAGTCTATACAAAGACGCAAACAACTATTTCGCCTGTCTGAAAGAAGTAGTGGAGCCGTAGGAACAACTTCGGAAAAAAAAAAGGAAATGTGGGCATCATACGGTTTTCTTGCACCTTGCGCGAGAGAGATGGATAAGCACCGATGATCGCCCGTAAAGGTAACGTGATCCGCTGGTCATAGTGAGACGACCGGCCACTTTATACGACAAGACGCGGCCGCGACTCCCCCGCCACTTTCTGGGTCACGAGAAATCCCGGTTTGACGTAAGAGGGCGGTTGCGTTTTCTGGGCGCCGGGCATGATTAGCTTCGATACTGCGATTGAAATTTCATGATAAATATCTCAAATTAAGTGCAACTTTCGTGGTTTCTAAAAAGTGGGTATTCTAACAAATGTTTTCTACCACCACAACCCCGAACTGTCACGCACTACAACTTTTTCATACATACAAATGCCGCAAAATCAATAATTAATAAGAAAAGTTAACGCGTGTCCGTTAATGTGTCATTTCAATGTTACTTTACTTTCGCCAAAACACTCCGGCCTCGACGTAGGATTCATGTGCAAAGACGAGAGAAGGCTCACTGCCATAGAACTTTTCAAAAAAATTACGTGGTTAAAAAAAAGACGCGCTGTATGATGCAATGTTTCTCGGCTAGTTGTGAATTATTTATTCCTTCATTTTTTAGCTGTGAAGCAGGGAAGTATAATGAAGGTAAGTGAGGTCATGCACGCAGTCATTGTGCATGACCAGTTCTTTTGCCATGTACTTAGAGAGATAGATAACGAAGAGAAAAAAAGAAAGAAAGGGAAACCGTGCACACATGCTGTCAACTGCTTAGCAGGATTCCATGTTACTCTTTGAAACATGGCAACCTTTCAAGCAATGGTTCGGGAGTCTCCCAAAGGCAATGTATTGCAGCCGATTAGAATGGGAGGGTAGCGATCGGGTCGCAGGCGATTCGGCCATGTCGTGCAAACGATGAGGCTATTGTAAAACCGTTGGCATCTCTCAGTGCCTGTAGAACAGTGATTTCAAACTCAAGCTAGCGTGCCACAGTCACAAAAATTTACGGGGTTCGCGTGACCACATCGGAGTTTTGGAGCGTTAAACCACACCAATAATTCATCAAGAATATATTCCTCTCAGGGCCACGACAGTGAAGAAAGTAGGAGCAGAAGGGGAAAGGGAGAGTTTCAGTCAGTGCAATGTCAAAGTTAACATCGCCATTTGAAAAGGCCTTTCTTGTATCTCATATATAGGGGTCAATTCTGAAAGATGCCAGAGTGCCAACAACATATATACACCGATCTCCGAGACGGATAAAAGCTGAACGCTGATTCTGAGTTGTTTTGTTTCACGGTTATGTGTCAACGCATCCTAACGGCATAGGATGCCTCACGAAAAACAAAATGCTTATGGCAAGTTATATCTATTTGTTGCTCATGAATTAACTTATTAGAAAAAAGAATATGTGATGCATAGAATTGCGAGTGGGCCGCGGGCCGATAAGCAGCAGGCTGGTGTCACAGGTCCCGTTAATTAGGGAGGTGATCGCCGGGTCAATTCCAAGGGCCAAAGTATCGGCCCCCCGAACTGCACCATGAAAGCGCGGACAATTTAGAAGTGGTCCTATTTGGTGCGCCAGCAGAAGCCTGCTGTGGTCCAAAGAACGAGTCGGAGCCGAGAGTTGATAAACAAAACAAAATTATATTCTCAAATATGGCAGATCAAACGATACACAAATATGCACACTCGGCAATAGTTCAGAAGAGAATTTCACTAATCTAACAAAGGACTAGACAGTAAATCAGATACACTCGAAACAACGGACACAAACAACAATACGCGCTACAATGCAATCACATGCATCAAACAACCAAGACACTTATTCAGCCTAAAGTTCTTGGGTCAAAATTGAATGTTTCTTTCCTAGGAAAGACCCACTCAAAGTCCAGCGCTGTTGTCGATCCGCTGCCCCCGAAGTTTCTCTTCCAGATAACCTCGTCTTCAAATGTCCGCACTTCAAGCACCAATCTTTTTCGCCTGGAAACACGTCAGCTTCCCACGCGTTGCGATTACAGGACGCGTCTTCGCTCTCTGGCGGTAGACTCGCACTATTCTTCTTGCAGCTCTAGAGGAGCAGTAGTGATACCAAGGTTGGCCACGACAATTAAATTCAAGACATCTCACGCAACAACATCAACGGCAGCAGAATTGGCAGCACTTCGTGCCGCGTTGCAATTTGTAGTTGATCAACCTACACGCAAGTGGACTATTTTCTGCGACTCGAAGGCGGCACTGCAGTCTCTACTATCAGCCTTACGCCGTGGACCACACGAGCAGCTGGTACTAGAGATAGCAGGGGTTATACACCACCTGACTGAGAAAGGGCCCCAAATTACATTTCAGTGGTTGCCCAGTCACTGTGGAATCGTCGGCAATGAACGGGCCGATCAAGCTGCCCGCTCAGCCCACACAGAAGATCATAAACTGCGACTACCACTTTCTAGGACGGATGCTGCACGAGAGCTCCGCAGACTTGCTCGCCAGCAAACCACATCGCAATGGAATCAGCCGCACTTCAAGCATGCCCGACTGTACTCGCTTGACCCTACGCTAAGTCTTCAAGTCCCGTCGAGGCTTCGCCGAGCAGACCAGACCCTGTTATGTAGGCTGTGGTTGGGCGTTGCATTTACCAACGCCTACGCTTTCCGCATTGGGATGGCCGACACCGCAGCCTGTGGCCACTGTGGCAAGGAGGAAACCATTCAACATGTTCTTTGTGAGTGCCTAGCGTATAGTAGGCGGCGACTATGCATTCGCAGGGAACTCAACAAATTAGATGATCAGCCTCTGTCGGAGCAGGAAATTCTGCAGTATCGTCAGGATGCGACTTCACAGAAGAGGGCCCTGAAAGCGCTGCTGCACTTTTTGCGATTGACCGGCCTTGCTGAACGGTTGTAGCTGGGACGCCCTTCCTGTGTGTGTTTTCGTTTTTTTTTATGAGTGCGCGTGCGTTTTTTCCTCAGTCTAACCCCTCTTTCTTGCCCCTACTTCCCCGCCCCCAGCGCTGGGTAGCAAACCAGATGCCAATATCTGGTTAACCTCCCGGCCTTTCCTTTCTCACTCTCTCTCTCTCTTGCAGCCCAAGTCTTCACCCTTCAGGTGGAAACCCTCTTCATTACCTGCTTTGTCATTGATGACAAAAGCATTCGCCGACACGGCGGAATGACCCTACGCACACTTGTGCAAAACTTCCTTCATCTCCTGCCTACTCACGCTAGCATAAATTGTCTTTATCTCCCTTCTCCGCTGTTCGCTTAAATACCTTTCGCACTAATTCCAGAAAATTCGAATCGTTTCGTCGGTGTGATGCACAACCAAGGCTGGGGAAAGAGCGAGACGTTTCGAAGACCGTCCACGACACGTGATGCAACTCTACATCACCACGCCCCTTTCCATCCAGATCTTTCCAGGGCTTGCTCAGCGGCGGATGTAAGGAAGTTGGTCGGCGAAACTACGCTTCCGAGGGGGAGAGATGGCACGCCCGAGGAGTCTGGCAGCTTGTTTTCTTTTTTAGCATTGACTGAGGCGTTTCTCTGGCACCTGGTATCGTCGCTCTCGCCAGAATTCGGCGGCGCACTCTTTTCTGGGCGCTCGTTTGTGACAGCGGGGCGCGTATTTAAGATCCTTGCGGTAGATAGTACTCAATGCGTTTAGCTTGGTGTTTTCTGTCCTTTCATCCCAGAAGGATGTCGGAAACGAACAGAGGTAGGCAAGCTAATATGTGCGCATACAACGATCGTGCGAGCAGCAGAAACCAGAACGGCAAGCTTGCTTTGGCAGAGATAGTAGAGCAAATGATTTCAGTGCGTTTATTAGCTATATTCGCTTTTATTGCGATATCAGATATACGAGATTCCAGGCGCAATTCCGGCGTCGCCGTCGCCGTGAGATTCTTAAGCCCCGCCACGGTGGTCTAGTGGCTAAGGTACTCGGCTGCTGACCCACAGGTCACTGGATTGAACCCCAGCTGCAGCGGCTGCATTTTCGATGGAGGTGGAAATGCTGTAGGCCCTATGTGCTCAGATTTTGGAGCACGTTAAAAAACCCAAGGTGGTAGAAATTCCCGGAGCCCTCCACTACGGTGTCTCTCATTATCATATGGTGGTTTTTGGACGTTCAACCCCACATATCAATCATCATCATCATCAACCATGAGATTCCGTATGAATTTAAGGGCGACAACAATGCTCGACGCGTCGTATCTTCTATGTTCGAGTGAAAGTGTGTTAGGGCTGCGGACAAAAGCGGCTCGAGCAGAGAGGAAATGCACTGACCATCCCCGTCGTGCAAAAAGCCTAAGTGGGTACTGGTGAGGGAGGGGGCACGAGCGCGTAGCTCGGGCAGGAACTGCAGTGTACTTTGATGAGCCAGGAGTGGTAGCGTGTGCCCTGTCTTGACAGAGATTAGTAGATGGCTCATACAGCTATGTGCGAAGACGTTTGCGTGGCTCATACTGGTATGATCCGTACAAGTGTTTTCGTACATGCTGTGTTTTCACACTTCAGTTTCCATTGAAACTATAGACAGCACGAAGGTACATGCGATCGTTGCCCCAGTCGCGTTTCCACTACCCAGCGTTTTGTTGGGTTCGCAAAGTTGGATGCTAAAAGGGGAAGCTTCAGCCTTACTTGGTGAGCTGGTACAACATTCAAACTTGCAGCTATCGCATTCATTACCCTACCCTTGCGGCAAAATTGTGCCTTTTTAACGTGATAGCGTTGAAGAGCTCGTTGCGCAGAAATTATGGCGTCGGCGTGGACGTCGTTGGTAGTGAGCGAAAAATCATGTCGTCTGTGACTGAAAATCGAGAAAGATGCAAATAAAATAAACTATAAAATTTGTCTGGTTTGAGTGAGGATCGAACCCAGACTGTTTTCTTGGCAAGTAGGTGTTCAGCTACACAGTGACCTTCGAAATACGTTGAAATTAACTTCTTTTGATTGCAATTGCAGTGAAAAATAACTTTCATGCTTTACGAACACACTCATCCTGTATACAGGCTTCACAGTACGGCATGTAATATCGCAATAATATTGCGTGGTACAAGCAGTCAGGTGTCAGTACACGTGATTATCACAACGGCTTCGTGGTTTAAAGCCCGCCACCCATTACAAAAGTCACACACGTTACTGCACGTATTCTCTTAAGACCACGTCGAGGGTGCATAGCAAGTTCGAAAACACTTCATGGGCATAATTGTTCGTGGTTTAAAGCATACTACACACAGAACGCAGCCATATGCGAAAGCCTCACTGACACAATCCACTTTCAATTTTATTGATCACATTTTAATAATCCAGAATTCACACTTCTCGAGTAACATCATACAATAAAAGGTATGCACTAAGTGGTCGAAGTACGCACAATAGGGACAAGATGGCGTTCAACTTTAAATGTCGATGTTTAAGGATCCCCCAACTTTATTGGCACATGTACGTGTCATCGTAGTCTAGAGACCTTAAAGTTTTTACTTAAAGTTTTTTTTTTAAGAGACCTTAAAGAGTTTACCTTAAAGAGGACCTGTAACACTTTTCCAAGTAACCATGGAATGAATTCTCTGCAAGAGCTCATTGCCTCCCGAATTCAACGCCACGAAAATTTTAAGAATCCGGTCTGTACGAGCGGAGTTACAAATATTTGTCACACGCGGCAATGGCATTCTCTCTTCTCTCGCCCCAACGAAAGCACTGGATGCGAAGCAGGGAGGAATGGCTGGGCCCCAGAGAAACGTCACGCGCGCCCCATGACCTTGAGCACTTTTTGCTTTTAAAGACGATAGTCTTTCTTGGGGACCTTCGACGCAATTATTTGGTCTGTCTGTCTGTCTGTCTGTCTGTCTGTCTGTCTGTCTGTCTGTCTGTCTGTCTGTCTGTCTGTCTGTCTGTCTGTCTGTCTGTCTGTCTGTCTGTCTGTCTGTACACTTGTCTCTTTGTCCACTCTTAACGGCACCACCGGGTACTTGAAACGGCCGACCCCATCCGCAGCGCCCACCTATGTTGCTCAAGATTCAGCGTTCGTACTTGTGCAATTGTCAATTAAAAAGCAATTATTACGCGTGTCTGGGGCGCCATAACAACACGTATATATTCTGCATGTGCGTCTTTTACTTGAAAAGGCATACATAGGTAATTTTAAGGACTGTAGCTCTTATCACGCTGCGCTGACCATGCAACGCTTGCACGAAAAGGCGAGTGTTTCAAACGCTTTGCTAAGACGAGACGGGGGTGGCACCTAACCGTCGCCTTGCGGTGGTGGCACCTACCCATCTTTGAGACGGGCGCGCACACCCGTCTCAGAGCCACGCGCTTCGTTTTCCAAGAAAACTGCCGGATGGCTCTCATGTCTCCGCTGCACGCTCGAGGCACTCTAACGCAGCGCCTCCAGAATACCATTCACCGATTTTCTTGCGCAGAACATCGAATAAATGTTCTGTTCACTCTCTCCATACGCAAGACTACCGTCTTTGAACAAAGTTTGCAGACAAACATGCAGATACGGGGCCAGCTTTTTTTTCTTCGAATGCGCGGCTTTTTCAGTGTGATCGGAGGAGGAGGAATAAACTTTATTATTCTTAAATGGAAGGGGAAATGAGGGAAACCAAGTTTGACTTGGGCTAGGTTGGGGCCCAAGGGGCCGCAACACTAGCAGATCAGTCCGCCAACTTGGCCTGTGATCGTGTGCTCACGCGTGGACAAGTAGCGCCTTACCCCGGTGATCTCTGTAACGAGCGAGCGCGCCATGTTCAAATCAGCCAATGGATGATATATGGGCTTGCTACGTGTGATTTATTGGTATATTGCGTGATTTATCGAGAGAAGAGAAACAATTTCAGCTGATTTTGATAATTTTTGTGAATTCCAGGCCACGTGCTGCGCTATAATATTTGGCTCGCGTGTTGTCGGGAGCTTCTACTACCGATCGGAAGCGTTTTCTGACCATGTTCAAAAAGTGTTGCAGGGCCCCTTTAACTCGCATGCCGTTCATGCTCGTCGGTACCGTGAAAGTACCATGGCGTCGTCCTTGGCATCAACTAATGAAAAGCGGCAGAGTTCCGATGTAGGTTGGAGTTTTAGCTAATGTCTGGAAATTGTTGCTTCTGAATATAGGTTTGTTCCTAACAATTCTCAACACTCTGAAGCAGGCATGTATGCAGAATTTCTTTTTTCGGGGTGAACCTTCTTCATCTGAAGTGGGCGCCGGAACGGCAGTTGTTGTCGAAAATCATTTTGGGATCTGTATGCCATGGTGAAAAAAATTCGAGGGGGGGGGGGCACTGGAGTCACTAGAAAAAAATTTTAGAGTATCGCATCTGCTTTCCGCACGCCGCCGCCGATGCGATTGGCTTACTGGCATCACCTGACCTCGTGCTGCCATATCTTTTCCAATCGCTCTTGTTGCACGCGTGCTGACCATGAAGCGTGGGTGGGCTTTTAGCATTAGCACAGTACTTAAGGGTATTTCGTCGCTTTTCTAACGCTTCATCCAGATGCGAGAAAGTACACTTTAGCAGCAACTTACCTTGACCTGAAAATCTCATTTATTTCCGCATTCCGTGTGGGAACACCGCCAAAGGCGTACTACGTGACTGCCTATAGTTGACCGCAATGAATTCGCCTTCTCCAAGAACATTCGCTTCTGCAGTACCATAGACAAAGTTTCCTGGAAATACTCTTCTGTGACAGTATATTTCACCTTATCCGTTCACTCTGTTCAGTGATTAAAAACAACGTTCTGGACACTCTTGAATCTTCTCCACTCCTTATATCTGTATATTTTTAACAGGCTGCGCATGCATTTCGAGTAAACAGGTCAGGCATGAAAAGGAAATCGAAAAATTATTAAAATATAATAACTGTTTACTGTTAGACCTTGACAGGCGATTGTGGCATGATCACTTGCCGTGTCGCAAAACACAAGCGTGAATGATGAATTACACGTGAAATTTGGTGACAAAATGATATGAAGATATGTTATAAGGCTATTTATTGCAAATGAATTATGATACTAACACATTGTATTTCACTGAGCGTACACTTACTGTACAGTTCAGTCAGTGAGAATGGTCACTATAAGAGAAAGTATTTGTATTGCAGTAAATTACACTCGTTCTTAAGACAGTTGGAAGAGCTAAATATGTGGCATAAAATAGAACGCGAATCTCGCGGTTCGAGCTTTTTTTTTCTTATCCTTCTAATTTTGTAAATGCTCCTCAGGTACTCCAACTGCTCAGATAAACGTGAAACCCTTTTTCTTATCATAATTTACTTTTGGGATTGTTGTTTCGTAACACTCTCAGTGCATAACGTACTTTTACAACTCAGATACTGTGTTCCTTTAGCATACGCTTTCAAAAGTTTTCGGCTACACTATTTCTGATAAAAAATCTAATAACTACTGTGCTGAGAAAGCTGTAATAAGCGCGCATGACGAAAAAAGAAGTTGGAATTGAACCAAGTTCCTATCTGCTTACGCACTGCCGACGTTAACAAGAAAACGTTCCTGATGGAGCACAGCAAAATATCAAGAACATGCTTCATCTCGTGTCAATGGAGTGCTGTCGATCAGTTTTTAACCGCGTATTTTCTACAAATCCAAAAAAATGACAACGCATTTACGAACAAGATACGTTAGTAGCTACCGCATGCCTGTTGGCCCGTACGCTGGGCTGCTGGCATTCCGAACTGAGAGGTAAGTAAGTCGCACACAACTTCGAATTACCGTGCCCAAACCACTCCTACTGACAAGCAGGCAAAAACTTTATTTGAATCCGTAGACGACGCTCACACCCACTTAGGGTGTGTAAAAAGGAGGACATTAAGGAGAAGGAGGTTAGCCAGTTCTCAGACCGGCTGAAAAGAGAATGCCACGACTATCACACATATCAATTAGCTGAACAGCACGTAAGATACGCGAGCAAGGTATGATCCAGCGATCTATCAATGGACGTGATCGAGTGCTCTGTAGTTAACATGAACACCGACTGCTCATTTAGCATATCGGGAAAGTCCACTCAAACACGCAAGTTTCACGTGGGGAAGAAGTAAATAGCGTCTTTCATGAAGGGACTGAACACATTCACCTCCGTACCTAGCGAGCTCAACCGTGACACGAAACGAAACTGATGAAGCCATGATGGCCATGAAGAGAGTAGTCGAGCACATGGTGACACTCACCACACATTACATTCGGAATCACGCCGCTTACTGTTCTGTTCCTTCTAAACCATCAATGACTCGAAATCATTTCTAGTATCATCTTGAAGAAACACACACACACACACACAGACACACACGCACACACACACAAGCACACGCACACGCACACGCACATTCCAGCTCAGGTGAGCGTAACATGGCCTCGAAGCGGATATATCGTTCTGGTCTCCACGCACGCTATAGCAAAGCTCTACGGACAGCCTGGAAGAGACATGGCCACCGCCGCTCAATGTTACCCGCGTGAAGCGTACCTTTATGGTACTCTGAAAATTTTTCAGTAACTCTAGGGGGCACGGGCCTGGAGCGCCACCTCCTAGCTACGCGACTACCCTGAAGGCTCGTTTACACCTGCGACTACTTCTGGTCGTGCGATAAAGTTGAAGGCTTCTTCACATCTGCAGCTATAATACTGTACTCTGTTTCAGAAGTTCCGTGCAGCAGAGCCAAGGCTACACGACCCTCGAACGCAGGTTGTTGGGAAGCGAGATGTAGTGCCCCGTATACGTAGCCCGTTGTTGGTTCACGTGAGTTTTGCAAGTGGTCTCATCAGAGGATTTTTACTTGAAGGTTTCTATGCGTGTTGTAGCTGTGATTTGTATAACAATTTTGGTCGCATTTTCTGTAGAAAACAATTTTGTGGCTCCATGATACTGAAGAAAGGGTTCTCGCTTGTACGTATTATAACATGAAAATGACGAAATAAATAACGCTGTATTGGCTCGAATGTGTTATGTTTTTACCTTTAAAGTACGAAGGAATGGTACCACACTGTCTAAACTTTTATGAGTAGTCCAAACAGCCCAAGCGTCCACAGCGCCGCGGAGGACCCAGTCTTGGGTTGTGATTAGTTCGCGGTGGGAGATTTGGTCACTCCTGTCAAAACGGCGGTGCCTGGTTCACCTGTGCGGTATCGTTCCCGGATCAGCTTTTACAACAAGGGAGCGAAGCAGTTGGCTTTAAATGTGTTCGTGACACTGCCGCTGCGTAAGGAGGGTGGCAGAAATGCAAGCCCGAGCTTTCTCATTAGGAGAGCGGCTGCGTTCACTAACGCCAGCGAGCGTGCGCAGTACAAGTGGATAGTGAAGCACGATAAGCACGGCGAGGTACTTTCACCCAAGACGCGCACTTTTACGGTGCCGAGGAGAATATTTAAGCGCTTTCACAATTGCAGCTCATCTCACTGCGCAGTTGCCCAGTGTCCCGAGACGCTTTTGCCGCTTTCACTGCAGCGGACGTCGCTAGCAGACGACAGGGCACGGAAGGATACACTTAGATGTGCTCGCCCTCCTGATTGGTTGAGAAGGCCTGTAGATTCCAGAGTGCTGCACGGAACTTCTGGAACAGAGTATAGTACTTGTCGCGCGACCTAGTCAAAGTGACAAGTCGTAGTGGCGAGTGGTCGTTTTAGTGGCAAAATTACTATTTTGGCTTAATCACTCGTGGATTGATTTTGCAATGACGCGACTACATTTGCAAACCTCTGAACCAATTACCGGCCCAGGAACAGGACGTCAGCTTATTTCACGGGGCAATGGCAATGCGGGCCATATGTGAGCAGACGTGAATTCTTTGTGGCAACAGATATAAATAACAAGCAAGTGTGAACATCGGTTGCCTTGATTCGCTTTCTTTTTCTCCTGTCGCAAATGGTCGCGCGACCGGGGCTAGTCGCAGGGGTGAACAAGCCTTGAGATACGCTTAAAGCCATAACATGGGTATAGCTACAGAGTTCTGCAAAGCTTAAGTCAACCGAAATTTGAATTACTTTAGAACCATCTATCGTTACCACTGTTTTAATGTTAATAAAGGGGTACTTAACATGACATATGGAAACATCTCTTTTTATAATAAATCTAGTCCTTGCTTCAATAAAAAATATTCATCTTCGAAACAGATAGCACAGCGTCTCAAAACAAGATCTTGTAGAATGCTAAAGTTCGTGAACACGTTCTGTTCAAAGTGTCACGGTCGACACGAATTCGGGCACCTTTCAAGCCTTACTCAAAGAAAGAACCTACGTTGAGGAGGGAAGCATCAGCCATAACGCTACGGTGTTGCTTCCCTTCACGTGGGTGAGTGTGAGCTGGGGTGGGAATGAAAATCAAAGCTGCTTCATAAGACAGCTTCTACATGTGCGCCGTTGCATCTGCTCCTAGAAAACGGTCACTGCAAAGCGAATAAGACAGCCAAGCACTCGCGAAGCTGCAGCAACAAATTTCATCGGTGTGATTGGTTGTTATAATCTTAGAGCACTACATATTACCGGATTCTCCAGACAAGGCCGAAACCGTCACTAATACGCCCACATAAGCGGAGACCTATAATTGAACAGGACGTAACCTTGCATGGGCCCATGTGTTCACGCACGATCAAGTGCTGCCCAGGCTCGCCAACAATCTTCTTTCTGTGTCTGGCCTGTGCTTTAGGGCTGCCCTAAAAAGTTTCACGCTGAAAACTTTTTCGAGAGAATATTTTAGCCATTCACAGTACGCAACGTATCTTTAGCGAATCTGGCGAAAACTCGCTTTTGAGATAAAATATAGTCAATTTGGCCTCTGGTCCCATGTAACGCTCTAGCTATACACTACAGCCGCCAATATAGTGGCTTGGTGGTACGAGAATAGGTCCTTCATTTAAAATATCATTTTGTTTTTTTTTCACGCGAATCATATTTGCTTTACTCTAATTAACAAACATACCCTACACCGAGAGAGGATGTTCTATATCGGTGCATACACTTTCAGACATACGCCTATTCATCAGTACCTTGACTGCGAAAAGGCGTGGCGTTGCAGTTACGTGGGGAGCACTCCCGGCTGCGGCAAATAATTTCTCCCACCGGGTCATTGCCATTTTAGGCCCTTATCGTCTCGCTAAGCTTGCATTCAGACAACCGGGTCAGTATTTTTAGTGGTGAAGTTATTTAGTGTGTTGGTCATTCCTCCCTTGTAGTAAGAGTAGTAGTAGTAGTAGTAGTAGTAGTAGTAGTAGTAGTAGCAACCTATAGTTTATGATCACTCATAGATGACGTCTTGTGTATATGTCCTTGGAAATAATATCACTAGATAGCGTTTGTGGTTTTCATATAGTTTACAGACAGACAGACGACAGACATACAGACAGACAGACAGACACAGACAGACAGCAGACAGACAGACAGACAACGACGGACGGACGGACGGACGGCCGGACGGAACGGACGGACGGACATACAGACGACAGACAGACAGACAGACCAGACAGACAGACAGACAGACAGACGGACGGACGGACGGACGGACGGACGGACGGACGGACAGACGGACAGACAGAACAGACAGACAGACAGACAGACGGACGGACAGACGGACAGACGGACAGACGGACAGACAAACGGTCAGTCGTTCAGACATCGACAGACAGACAGGACAGACCAGACAGACAGACGGACCAGACAAACGGTCAGTCGTTCAGACAGACAGACAGACAGACAGACAGACAGACAGACAGACAAACGGTCAGTCGTTCAGACGACAGACAGACGACAGACAGACAGACAACAGACAAACAGACAACGGTCAGTCGTTCAGACAGACAGACAGACGACAGACAGACAGTTCAGACAGACAAATGGTCAGTCGTTCAGACAGACAGACAGACAAACAGGTGGTCAGACGTTCAGATGGACAGACAGACAGGTGGTCAGACGTTCAGATGGACAGAGAGACAGACAGACGCAGACAGACAGACAGACAGACAGACAGACAGACAGACAGACAGACAGACAGACAGACAGACAGACATTTCGCCCCACTTATCATCGTTCACTCCGTGGATATGCTGTGATTTTTTTCTCTGTGTTGTTCGAATGAATAAGAAAGACAGAACGCTACCATACGGACTGCTTTCACAAAGGCTTCGTATAAGTGTAAAGTCTGCACGCTCGTTTCATAAATGGTCTTTTTCTCTTTATCTGAAAATTATGGCACCACTTTGGCTACAAACCTTTGTGGTAAGCAAAGCGTTTTCTTGAGCTAGTTGGTTCAGGGATTTTCGATAGTTCATGGCTTCTTGAAAAAAAAAGAAAAGGAATGGAGCCAGTCCCGCCCCCTTTCTCTATCGATGTGTTGCTTTGCGCTGAAACAATTTTTTTTCCTTTATGCCAAGCACGCTAACCTTGAATATGTACTCGCTTCCGCTGGTTGACGTCGGCTATTTTTGTGATGGCAGCTGTATTATGCACGTGTTAGAGAAAACAAATTTCTCCAGGAAGAATTGCTACCAGAGAGCGGACGTCCACGAGGAAATTTCGAACATCGTAAACGTCATTGACACTTGCACTCATAAATTTTTTTACAGCAACAGAACTTCACAGTAGTACGTTATGCTTTATCGGCCTTGGGAAGAACCCTCACAACACCACTGTCTGCCAGCTGTGCACCAGACAGAGGGCTTATAAAGCACTCTGTCAGTCAGACAGAGTTGCTGTTGAAAGTAATTTAAAAGAACACACGTCGGGGGATGGTATCGTGCGAGTGACAATGACGTTTACAACATTTAGATTTCCTTGTG
The DNA here is from genome assembly GCA_013436015.1 of Rhipicephalus annulatus. Classification (NCBI taxonomy): domain Eukaryota; kingdom Metazoa; phylum Arthropoda; class Arachnida; order Ixodida; family Ixodidae; genus Rhipicephalus; species Rhipicephalus annulatus. Next base: position 86,555 of record WOVY01014129.1, on the reverse strand, counting down.
AACATCCGCTTACTGGTTGCAATCCTTGCAGAAGAAAGGTGCGCTCTTTCGAACACGTGATACAGCTGCAGTCAAATAAATAGCCGGAATGAATCTCAGAAAACTAGTTAAAGAAGCGAGCATCAGCGTGATCTTCTGCCAATTAAGAATGAGAAGCGCACTGCGCAGGCTCTTCAGTGTCCAGCTATTGGAACTGGATGCGACCGATTAAGAGTGGGATACATAGTGTAGAAAACACAGGCTTATTAAGCACTAATACAACTGAGAATTGAGTGTGGTCGCATGTCACTAGCAAATACATGTTGAGGATGACTTGAAAGTATATAGCCAAAACGTTTCCACTTTTCTAGGCTATCTATGGCAGAGCAGCACATGGCGGTGGCCATATTCCGAAGAGGTTTGCAAAAGACGCGCTTTTGTTTAGAATTAAGGATCTGCTAATGAACATCATGTGGTCAATGTTAATTAGCAATATAGTAATTATGTCGTCATTTAGCCAAGTTATATTGCCGGGACGCTAAAACCTATCCGCCGTCATTATCATGCATCGTCATATTAGAGAACAACTACAAGACGATTAAACATGGTCGCGGAGCTTTGGTTGAACAACCATGAAGCTGAGATTACCACCTGGGCCCCTTTCAAAACGACCTTCGCAGACGTATTCGGCCGACCAGCAGTGCGCAAGCTCCACGCGGAGCAGCGTTTGCGTGATCGTGCCCAGTTGCCAGGAGAAAGTTTCACGTCATACATTGAGGACATCGTAGGCCTCTGCTGGCGCTTCAATCCGGCCATGTCCGAAGCCGACAAAGTCAAGTATATCATGAAGGGCTCAGAGGACGACGCGTTCCACATGCTTGTAGCGAAAACTCCTCGAACCTTCACAAACATTATTCCGCACTGCCAGAGCTACGATGAATTGCGAAAACAGCACATTTCTACGCGACGTCACAGTTTCGACACGACCAGCACGTCAGCACTGACCGTTGGCGCGATCTCCCCAGGTCCGGTAGTATTGACGCACCAAATACAACAGTTCATCTGCGAGGAGGTTGCCCGTCAATTGTCTATTGCTTCCTTTCTCCCTAGTAATAGTCATGGACTCCCCTCGTCACTGTGCCAAACCATTGAGGAGCAAGTATCCGAAGCTCTTCCGCCTACGCACCAGCCACCGCCTGTATTAGCGCCGTTGACCTATGCCGATGTCGCGAGAAGGCCTTCACATGCAGTGCCGTACAACACAGGCCCTCCTCAATGCCCTCATATCTTCTACGCACCGCAGGCGCCGACAAGCCCGCAAGTTCCGCTTTATCGACGTCCTGCCACCCGTCCCAATAATCCTTGGCGCACACTGGACAACCAACCAATATGCTATTACTGTGGTCTACCCGGGCATGTCGAGCGTTTCTGCCGCCGCCGTGTTCCTCGTCCAACTGCCGTTGAAGCCAATTACGGCTACAACCATACAGAGCCGCCACAGCCAATACCCTCCCACGCTCCTTCAAACACCTCATCGTCGAACCGCCGCACCTCCAACTCGTCTCGACCACCCTCCACGCGCCGGCGCTCGCTATCGCCAATGCTTCGACGCACCGCGCCCGTCCACACGAAAAACTGACCACCGCAGTTCCCAAGGCAAGAATTGCCCCACTGTCGACATCTACAAGGCCTCGTTCCCAACCTGCATACAAAATCTCAATGTTCATTGAAGGTGTTGCCGTGTGCGCCTTATAAGGCGGACGTGTCCGCCTTATAAGGCGGACTCCAGTATCGACTATAGTCGATACTGGAGCTGCTGTGTCCGTGTTGAGCGAAGCAATGTGCCGCAAGTTGAAAAAGATTATGACTCCGCTTTCTGGTGTTTCTCTCCGTACGGCGACCGCACATCACATACAACCTTCCATCACGTGCACAGCTCGTCTACTCATTCAGGACGTTTTGTATGGGGTTGAATTCGTTGTCTTTCCGCACTGCTCGAATGACGTTATTATATTGGGCTGGGACTTTCTTTCCATGCATCATGCCGCTGTCGATTGTGCCCGTGCCGAGCTTGAATTATCAGCAATCTCGGACATCGCTCCAGCCAACTCATCTTTTTCTCGTGTCGTCATCGCCGAGGACACGGACATCCCACCTATGTCATCTGCTATTGTGCTAATCCCTGCGACTATGCTTTCTCTACCGCCTTGTTTACGCCGTCAGCGAAATTCACTTCCCGTAAGCACTCTCCTCTCCCATATGCTCTTATCACGATCCAAAACTGCTCCGCAACCATTTATGTCACGAACCTGCTTTCGGTCCCAACCACCATGTTCCGCGGAGAATGTATAGGGCAACTTGAGGACATTGATTCAGTCTGCCCTAACTCACTACCTGGTTGCACAGCTAGCCTCCATGTCGCGAGCGTTAATCTCGATACCACGGCCAACACATCTACCCCAGATGCCCTCCTTCCATCCATTACTTCGGACCTTCCCAGAGTTCAGCGGACACAACTCTTGAAGCTTCTCGGCCGCTTTCGGATGTCTTTCGATTACAAGCAACCCAGTTTGGGCAGAACAACTTCGATCGCTCATGAAATAGACACCAGCAGCCATGCACCCCTGCGCCAGCATCCATACCGCGTCTCTCAAGCTGAACGTCGGATTATTGAAGACCAGGGGACTGATATGCTTAGTCGGGGAGTCATACAGCCGTCCCACAGTCCCTGGGCATTCCCGGTGGTGCTCGTGAAAAAGAAGGACGGCAGCATCCGCGTCTGTGTTTATTATTGGCGCCTTAACAAGATCACGCGCAAAGATGTCTATCCGCTCCCCAGAATTGATGACGCGCTCGACTGTTTGCAAGGAGCGGAGTTCTCTTCATGAGATCTTCGGTCGGGGTACTGGCAGGTACCAATGAATGAAGCTGAGCGCCCCAAAACTGCGTTCGTAAGTCCTGACAGCTTGTACGAGTTCAGCGTGGTGCCGTTCGGCCTTTCCAATGCCCCAGCCACATTCGAGCGTCTTATGGACAACATACTTCGAGGTCTCAAGTGGCATACGTGTCTTTGCTATCTGGACGACGTCGTGGGTTTTCCAAAAGACTTTGATATCCATTTTCAGCGCCTGCCTCACACAGGCTGGGCTACAACTAAATTTGAAGAAATGTCACTTCTCCGCACGGAAGCTCGCAATCTTAGGGCACGTTGTCAGCAAGGACGGCGTTCTACCAGACCCAGACAAGCTCCGCGTCGTCACCGAGCTTCCTAAGCCGTCTACACTCAAAGAACTCCGGAGCTTTATATGGCTATGCTCGTATTTTCAACGATCAATTCGTAATTTCGCATCTATAATGATCCCTTTAACACAGTCTACTTGCTGACAGTCAAGGTATCTCGGCATGGTCGTCCACCTATGACGACGCATTTGCGAAATTACGTCATCTTCTGACATCGCCACCGATTCTCTGTCACTTCGACCCAGATTCCCCGACCGAAATCCACACCAACGCTAGTGGAGTCGGCCTTGGCGCTATCCTTGCGCAGCGGAAGTCTGGCTTCGATGAGTACGTCGTTTCTTACGGGAGTCGCACTCTGACCAGAGCTGAAGAAAATCATTCGGTCACGGAGAAAGAATGCCTAGCCATCGTTTGGGCAATCGCTAAATTTAGACCTTACATATATGGTCGGACATTTGATGTCGTGACTGGCCATCACGCCCTTTGATGGTTGTCGTCTCTAAAAGACCCATCTGGTCGCCTAGCCCATTGGGAAATATGACTCCAAGACTACGACATCCGCATCGTCTACAGGTCAGGGCGCAGACATTCAGACGCCGACGCTCTCTCTCGATCACCGCTTCCCCATGACTGTGCAAATGCGCATGTTTCTACCTACAATTCTGCCTCCCTCACACACGCTGACAAGCCATTCGAGCAGCGTCAAGACCCTTGGATAGTGTCTTTAATGAAGTTCCTATCGAAGCTATCACCGAGTACCGCCAGTCACTCGCTGTGGCGCACAGCTCGCCATTTCACCATGCGCGATGGGCTACTTTACCGCCGCAATTACCTCAGTGAAGGTCGCAAGTGGTTGTTGGTGATTACTCGCCATCTACGTGCTGATATTTGCGCCTCGTTCCATGCGGACCCCCAATGCGGCCACGCTGGTGTAATAAAGACGTATTCACGCCTCCGGCTGCGGTACTACTGGCGTGGAATGTACCGATTTGTCCACCAATACGTGCGTTCATGCTCAAAATGTCAACGCCGGAAGAGTTCACCGCATGCCGTCACTGGACCGCTCCAGCCGTTTCCCTGCCCATCCCGACCTTTTGATCGCATCGGAATGGACTTATACGGCCCACTTCCATACACACCTGACGGGAATCACTGGGTGGTTGTCGCTATTGATCATTTGACACGGTATGCTGAGAGTGCCGCGCTGCCAGAGGCTACATCACGTGAAGTCGGCTTATTTATTCTTCACAAACTTGTTCTTCGCCACGGCGCTTCTCCCGAGTTACTGAGCGACCGTGGACGCACGTTCCTCTCAGAAGCCGTACAAGACCTCCTGCGTGAATGCAATGTTGTTCATCGAACGACCAGTGCGTACCATACCCAAACAAATGGCATGACTGAACGCTTCAATCGCTCATTAGGCGACATGCTGTCCAAGTATGTATCTGCTGACCACACCAACTGGGCCGCATACTACCATTTATCACCTATGCGTACAACAGCGCCACTCAGTCCACGACTGGATTTTCTCCCTTTTTTGTTCTATATGGCCACGAACCCTCCTCATTTAGGGATAATATTCTGTTTTATCGCCCGGATACTTCAGAGTGTGCAACTTTCTCAGAAGTCGCCACCTATGCGGAAGAATGCAGGCAGCTAGCACGTTCGTTAACTACACAAGACCAAGCACACCAAAAGGACCCCCATGACGCCAACCTGCGTCCCCAGTCATATTCGCCTGGAACATTAGTGTGGCCTCGCGTTGCATTCTCAGCTCCAGGCCTTTCTTCAAACCTGCTGCCTAAGTATGAAGGCCCCTACCGCATCCTGCGTCAAGCATCCCCGGTGAACTATATTGTCGAGCCCGTACAGTCATCCACAGACCGCCGCCGGCGCGGCCGTGAGACTGTTCACGTCGACCGACTGAAGCCGCACTATGACCCACCAGTTGTACTTGTGCCTTAGGTCGCCAGGATGGCTCCTTTTCTGCGGGGGTAATTTGTAGAATGGATAGGGTGCATTTAGCAGTGCCTGTAAAAGACGAGGAAGAACGCCGTGGTTCGTGCTCGTGACAGCTCCGTTCGGATCGCTGAGCGCTTGACCTGTGTTCGTTTTTAATAAACGCGTCGCGGACTCAACGCTCAACGCGCACTATCAATGGAATCATACACAAAATCGGATGGTTTGCAAGGTTAATTTTGGTTTCTTTTTTCGTTTGTTAATCACATATGACACGTCAAATGAACAGGAATGTAAGCTGTACAGCTACGAGCATTGGAAATAAGCGCTACTAATCTTGAACCTTGTAGACTCAACGCTTAAAAAACAAAAAAACAAAGGCTGCACACTATAGCACTACACAGCTCTCATGACATGCAGTAGTTCAGTAGTTGAGGCAGCAAGAGTCCGTGTCGAGAAAAATGTTGTGATGAAGTCAATATGACTGTACGTGATTGTACAATGAAACCATGCGTGAGGTTGCCAAGTTTTGACTTTTCAGTGCCAGTTGGTCAGGACAACGGACAGTGATGCAGCGTCCACTTGGTGGTCGAAACTAGCTGTCGACCTCTCAACACAGGCCCTCCATACTGAAACGGTTTGGCGTAGGTCTCCCGTATATGTCAGTGTAAAAGCAATTATAACCCTCAGAAAGTTCTTTATTCCAAGGGCAACACACTTACGTTTTACGGCTATAAAAACGTTTTATAGCTCCCGACAGTGGTTTCAAACTACTCGTGTAACGATAACGGGTGTAGTTATACAGTGTAGGGATTCTGTTCAGCAAGTGTGCACAGATCTGATACTAAGAAAGTTCATTGCACTGCTCTTGCCGTCTCTCGCAGTGACGATAATTTTTACTCGCTACAGAAAGACAGAACACGCTAAACGTTTCTCTGTTTTCAGCATCAGTTTCATATATCTCTTAAACATCAGAGGTTTAGTAATGACACATCCAAACACCCAGCTGTTTTAACACATAAATATTTCACACAAATACAGGCACACCATGGCTTGTGAGCTTTGATAACTTTTTTTTCTGAAGGGAAAAATAGGTTGTAAAATCTAAAATTACTCTATATAAACTTTCTGCCAAGTTATGCGTGTTTCATTGTAGGCATTATATGGCTAGCACCACCTGTGAAACCTGTCCATAAAAAAAAGAGATAGAAAGAGCCAGCGAGAGAGAAAGCTGGCCCCATCAAAGAGATTTTTCAGTTTGGAGCCAATAGTGGTTTAAAAAACAAGGAGTAAGCCAACAAGCAATGAAAAAGTGAAGTATAGCAAAGTAAAAATAGGTAATAAACAAAATTTAAACATATATTGACAGAAATAGAGTAGAAAACTGCATACTCAAGAATAACAAAAAACAACAAAAGTAAAAAATATAGAAGTTCAACGTGGCTGCTCACACACGCTGCCGCAACTTGTCTGCGAGTTTGACCGTAATTTTGTAACTATACCGTTACTTGGTGGTCACGCACGTGTACCATATTATAAATTCACTTCACTGTTCAATAATTGCCCAAATAATGACTTGCTAGTTATAGTGCTTGTCCTGTTCTCTTCCACCTCATGTCAGCCATGAAGCTTTTTTATCTTCCACTGTCCTCCTGGCTCTAATAAAAACGGCGTGGGACTTCACTTCTAGCATGTTGTTTTCTATGATTATATAGTCATGCCTTTCCATCAGGGATGATCACGCTGCTCAGCATTTTTTTATGTTACACAAGTATCTATTTTTTTCTACTCTATTTCTAACAATCAAGCGGAAAGGGTAGCAGTCGCCAAGTAATGGCGACAACTCCTTCGTTTATTTTCTTCGTTATAGTTCAGGAGGGCTGCTCCCACTAATCATCGGACGGGGATGTCAAGTCTTCCTCATAGTTTTACTCAGTTGTACCTGTACCCATATTTTTTAACGTGCAGGGTTATGTGTCAGAGAATTTTTTTTTCCTATAAATACGGTCGAGGACTCCTGGTGTATCCTAAGAACTGATCAGTTTCCACCTATAGCAATGAAAAGTTGGGTACCAAAGACAGGCCGTTATGAGAAAGACGTCGTCGCTAATTAAAAAAAATGCGTTCACTGCTAGGTTGTTTTTTTTGTACTAGAACGATCTTGAGTTAGGGGGGGGGGGGTGCTTCACTGAGCTCCGCACGCCTTTAGGTGCAACATTTGTGAAGCTTAAGTGCACGAGCTTGACGTCACATATTATGAAAGTCCGGACGCATAAGGCATGCATGGTATTAGAGCCACTTTGATGCGCGTGTGTAGCGTCGATGGGAGCAAGTCTGTACTGTCTCCACAGTATATACACACCGGAGCGACAGGAAAACCAAGCTTAGTCAGTAATGCCCGTCCTTGTGGCGTCGTGTTTAGCATTTCCAATTGCGCAAGGAACGTGACCACTGCGTACTTTTTATTCGTATTTAGGATCCCAAGCTGAGAAATACCTGTGGTACTGGCATTTTGTGGTAGGCCCAGGGTTTCGCAGTAAATTCAGATAAGTATGTCCGCTTTTGATATTCTCTCTGCGGGTTGATTGATAAAAGGCAGCGTAAGTAATGTGACCGACTACGAAGATGTATACTATTTTATAGCCTCTGGGTGCCGATGTCACTCATACTTTCTCTGTTGCGAATGATGTGGCCCAACATGCTAGTAATATCCCTCATGATGCAGTTTAAGTTCTTTAGGGTTTATGCGTGGCGCTTCTCATTTTATGGGCGTGCACACCCGAAATTCAGAGCTGCGCAACCAGTCTGATCGTCTTACTGGCCTGAGCGAGTTGGAGCTCAGGGGCTCTATCAACCCAAGTGTGTTTCGATCTTACTCGTATTTGTGCGGATTATGCATCGGGGAAAAGGTCCTTACCTATTTTTCAATTGTGTATCTCTATTACGTCCGCAGCTCTTTGTTTCATGTCTTGTCGTGCAAACTCACAGTAGACCAGCTTTAGTAGTATTTTCTGTGCAAATCACCAGGCCCAGGTCAGGATGCGCTGTAGGTTGAGGCACATTCTTCTCATTATACATTAATAGAAGTGGGGAGAGGATGGAGCCTTGCGCGGCAGGCTGCGGCCTGTTTGATTAAGTCTCTCACGTAGTTAAATGTGTGTTCTTCACATTCAAAAACTCGAAGCCCTTCTAATACCGCTACAATATTACTGTGCTCCACTAGTCTGACATTCACGGAGCGTTCTTCTTGCCCGACATATCGCTTGCTACAGGAAGTAAAATATTGGGAACTCAACTGAGCTTTTGCGCATTTCACAAGCCACGTTCAATGTCATATTCCTTTTTTTTTTCTTGTAGGAGACCACCCATTCCCTCTTGTGTTTCTCATTTGCTGATTTTACAAACTGAAACAGGAGCCACTGGAAGCAACATAAGTTCAAGCAGCGCCAATGAAACCGTTTATGCATGCCGAAGAACAAAAGCAACTCAAGGGAACGTCAGTCACCACGAGTATATAGATTTTGATATTCAACTCACGCCAACGTCATAAAGTTGCCGTGAGTTGCGTCCTACCTAACGCGAAATGTAACCCAACTAATCTAGAGCGCAAACACTCGCGAATCGCTTTCGCAAAAACGTATACGCCGGCCTCGCAGGTTCAGCGAGGGACGTTGGCGTTCACCCATGAAATGGCAATTAAATATTTTGAAGCAGCAAAGAGAATTGCTTTTCCTACGAATTTATGCATGTCCTTTTATTTATTTATTTATTTATTTACCTATTTATTTATTTACTGTTATTTATTTATTTATTATTTATTTATTTATTTATTTATTTATTTATTTATTTATTTATTTATTTATTTATTTACAGATACTCCAGGCCCATCATGTGCCGGGGTGAAAGTGTAATCGTAAAGGCTAGAGATTTACACACAGTGCATTGAAAGGAAAAATAAACAGAAGAAAGGCAGTGTCTAATTAGTACAGCATAGCTCAAAAGTAATAACACCTTGAACATCTCAAAAAGGATGAGGAAGCAATATGCAATTGGTGAGCTTGAGTCGAAGCTATATAGACGCGGGTTTGATTCTAAGTGACGGTGGCTCACCAACAGATTTTTTTTCGACCAAATGAAAGCGAGCTCCTCGTAACATGTCAGATGCAATCTGATGACGTCACCATGAGCGCTGGGTATACCGGAAAGGGTGAAGATGAGCACCAGATTGCTTTTTGCTTTTTATTGTGGGGCGCACCCACGGCGCGTAGCACTGTCGCGTTTGACATTGTTGATCGCGACGGTATTCTGAGCTCAATGCGCGTGTGGCACACAGTATGCATGTATACTGTGTGCCACATCGAAGATCTTTCAGCTGGCTTTTCACAAAAAACTGATGTTTCTAATTTCCCTACTGTGTGTCACATCGAAGATATTTCAGTTGGCTCTTCACAACATTCTGTATGTTAGCGTGAAAAACTCATTGATTCCTAATCAGCACGGTTTTCTCTCTGGCCGCTCAACTGCCACAAATCTTGCTAGTTTCATAACGCAAATCTCCCCACCTATCTCCCAGAGAAGACAGGTTGACATAGTCTACTGTGGCCTGAGCAAGGCTTTCGACTTAGTAAGTTACTCCTTTGTTTTAGGTTACACTTGAAAACTTTCATGTTGACTCGTCTGTTGAGAATCTCCTGCACAGCTATCTGCTTAATAGATCCTGTTATGTTGCCGTTAATAGCCACACGTCTATCTTGTACAAAGTGACTAGTGGGGGCCCTGAAGGTTCAGTATTACGTCCATTCTTACTTTTACATTACGTTAGTGATAAATTCTTTTGTAGTTCCTTATTATTCTTTTCTCTTGTGTGCCGATGACATTAATATATTCAAGGAAATTTATCGAGTTAACGACTGTCGGCTGCTTCCGTCAGATTTCTGTTCTTTCTCCGAATGGTGGGGACTACAATAACTTTTTCTAAAAAAACTCAGACCAACATCTTGAGCATATCTTGCAAAACATTCATCGAGTCATATCTATACTCTGTAAATACCACGTCATTATTGAAGGTTTATGTGTTCAGTGATCATCGTGTTCTTTTTATAGCATGCTCAGTTTTTCTGCTCACACTAAATGTCACTGCCACACGAGGCCTTTCTCGGTTGTGTTTGCAGAAGCTCTCGAGAATTCAGTTTTCTTACAGCTTTCCAGATATTGTACACCGCAATATGTCTCCCTCAACTTGAGTATGCATCTGTGATCCAGAATGGCATTGCTAAATCTGGTAGGGGTGCCAATGAGCGAGTCCAGCAAAAAATTCATCAGCATTTGCAGCCATCTTTTTGCTAGAAATTATTCTGAATCTCATTCTAACACTGCCAGATTATTATCGCTGCCGACAAAATCACGCTGATGTCTTATTTAATTAAAAACTAGTTCAGGCTATATGATATCCTGCCCTTTACTTCTCACTTGTGTAAATTTTGTGATTCTGCGTAAGTTAACCAGAAATAATTGACCATTTCATGTACCTGATAACTGCTACAGTTGTACAGGGTCCTATTTCTGGGTCTTTCGCGCTACAGGTTGCAGGTACGGACGAACACTCGTAAATCCAATATTCATTCATTAAAGAATTTGCGGGGTCAGGCGCTGCGTATCTGTCTAGCACTGCCCCGATGCGATTCTACCTATGCCCCAATCATGCTTGCCAAGGACGATCCGGTCAGGACATATAGAGTTGTGGATTGCCTCAGAGCGCACATTCGACATGCTAGCCGTGTTCCCGACCACCACTTGGCATTTCTATCCTCCGAAAGACCGCGTGCTACGTTTTCAGACGTCATAGCCAAGCACCTAAACAGCCTTCCGTCAGGATATACGCCAGCTGCGAGAATTGCATGTCCCTTGTGGTGCCTCGACCAGCCGAGAGGACGTCCAGAAATTCCGGGTATCAGAAAGAAAAGCAATCACTCCAGAGTAGCATTGAAGCAAGCAACACTGCTAATATTACATGAGTTGTACTTCGACAAAACGCAGATATACACTAATGGGTCGGTCTAGTCCAGCAGCTCATCAGGGGGCACTGTAATTCCGGCTGCAGCAATGACAATCAAATTTAAGTTGTCGCATACGACTACGTCTCTAGCATTAGAGCTTGCTGCTATAAAAGCCACTTTACAATATCCCATTCAAGAGCGTCCAGGAAAATGTGTCATATTCTGTGATTCGAAGGCAGCACTTCAGAGTTTGCAGTTTTCCATGCGTAAGAGGAATCATGAGCGATTGGTACAAGAAATAAGACATTGCCACCATCAAGCTCTAGCACGAGGGCATGATATTATATATCAGTTGGTAACTGCACATATCGGTATTACTGAGAAATCAAATAGCCGATGATGCAGCCCGGTCCGCCCATGAAGGAACACGTGTGGTCCCGATTCCTCTATCAAAGACTGATGTGGCAAGAAAAGTTTACATGATGGCTCGAGATCTCCTGAAGGTGCGAATTATATGAACTGAATCCTTCGCTCAAGATACAGCTACCATCGCAACTTTTCTGCTCCGATGCGACACTGTCATGCCGCCTTTGGTTGGGTGTTGCATTCACAAAGGCGCACTCCTTTCGCATCGGTATGGCAGACACCTCTACATGCGGCTCCTGCAGAGCTGAAGAGACCATACAACACGTCCTGTGCAGCTGCACTTGCTACAGCACGCAGCGATGCCAGCTCCGGATGGTTTTGAACCAACTGGACTCTAGACCATTCTGTGTGCAGAAGATTTTGGGACCTTGGGCATCTGCCTTAATTGCGCAGAAACCGACTAAAGGGCTCCTACATTACTTGAATACAACAAACCTCAGCGACCCCCTGTAGACTGCGCGTGCTCCCCCGAGTGTGCTTGTGATTGTGTATACCTTTCTTCTCTCTCTCCAACCTCTTTTCTCCCTTAATTCCTTCCCCAGTACAGGGTAGAAAACCGGACGTGCGTCTGGTTAACCTTCCTGCCTTTACTTGCATCTTTATCTCTCTCTCCCTCTCTACCGCTCACAGAATACAAAGTCTCTATAATATTAACTTTCATGATCTTGATGTTTTCCACGATCCACTGTAATTATTTTTATTTGACGTTTCCACTCTCTTAACACTTTTTCACAATGTTGTACAAATTCTTCCCTTTTCCGTCTTTCAGGAAGACTTTCACATAGGAGTGTATATTCCCCTTTTTTTCCATTGTTATTCAATGATTCTCGTCCTGTCTTTTTATTTTTCCCATATTTGCGCACATTTTTTGTCTGTGCGTTTTTGCTCTCTTCATTGGATTTCTTGATCTGAACACTGCCTGTATTGTATTGCTTACTTTTGCTGTTTCATTTCTGCGTACACCTCCACAAACATGTTGTGACTGTTCCTGGGCACGTTAAATAAAATATTACTACTACTACTAATACTACTACTACTACCACCACCATATTATTATTATTATTATTATTATTATTATTATTATTATTATTATTATTATTATTATTGTTATTATTATTATTATTATTATTATTATTATTATTATTATTATTATTATTATTATTATTATTATTGTTGTTGTTGTTGTTGTTGTTGTTGTTGTTGTTGTTGTTGTTGTTGTCGTCGTCGTCGTCGTCGTCGTTAAATTTTCACATGTAGGATTGCAGTTGTTATAAAAGCCAATGCTTTTCACCACCTCCAGCTGGACACCCGACCTATAATGTACATATAGCGTTTCTTATAGCAGAAGCGCTGGCGGGTAAAGGGCAATAACAAAGCATATCCGGGTTCCAAATGGGCCCAACAAAGCGTGGTGGTCCACTCATTATTCCGCATGAATTTCACATGTAGTTTCAAGAATAGAAAAAAGAACGCGCATCGCTTCCTGCGAGGCCATTAATTTCGACCCGGCATACCGTCATGAAACAGCACAACAGGCCAGGTGCGCAAAGTGTAAACGTCCTAGACCAACGAGGCAAACGAAGTATGACGTCATTTCCTGCAAAGAGGAGCAAAGGAGTATTGTTTACCGCAGCTTCTTTTGCACAGTCAGGGTCATAAGCTTGCGCACTGTGAGGGGAGGGAGTTACAAATTCACTCTATACTCACCTTTATTAATAGTGCGAAAGCATTAAAGAGCTTGTATCACAGAAGTTTTGGTGGTGGTCTCTTTAGAACACCCAAAATGAGGAGGCCGGTGCGAAGACTCTTTGCGCTGCCGCTTAGAGGAGGTGAGCGAAAAGTCAGCATTGCTGGTAAGAACAATTCTAGATGCAAATAAATGATAAAAGCTTCGGCTCGAGTATAAACTGAACCCAGACCTGCGTGCAAGCAGGCGTTCTACTTCATATTCACTTTATTGCTTGGGAAAAAACAGCTATCCGAATGTCATGCAATATGCGATATCAGTCTTCTTAATGCTGGTAGTGTTGTGAATTAGAAGCGTCGAATTGCGCCATGCGTCAATACATGAGAATTGCGCAAGGATAAAAGTGAAACTACGAAACGTCGTAGCTTCAATAACAAAAACTGAAGCCATGAAGCTCACGGCTTCAATGAAAATTTAGCTGTAAAACGTCATAGCTACATTACCCAAGAACCTCTTCACGAAAGTCCTAGAGTAGTTTCTTTCCTTATTGGATGACGTGCGGGGCATGCTAAGGACAGGCGTCCGTCATGGCAGCTGATAAACACCGACGAAACTTACGCAACCACATTTTTGTGAATATGGGCAATGCTGAAGCATCGACAAAGTTATGTGCTGTAGCGCATCGTAAGAGCAAGCGATGCAGTCCTTCTTTAGCAAAACTTACCGAAGAACGTCAAAAAAGTGCAACCGTCTAAAGAAAACGCAAATAAAAATGTTAATTTATCTTGGTTTCTACTCACTTTACAAAAATATGCGCGACATCTGTTTCACTAAAAAATGTATACGATAATTGCATTTGACGTCACAATGGCAGCAACATGCTCTTATGAATAATTCTAGCGTAAGAAAAGTGTTTAACTTGGGTGATTTTCGTTTCTCTAGGGTCGTGTTGGGGAACAAACCCATTCCTTTGGGGGGCTGCAGTGCCGTTGCTTCGTGGCTTCGCTGTTTTGATGGCCGATGAACCCGATGGCCGGGTGCCATGTTTTTTGTGCCGCAGCACATGTTTTTCTTTGGTCGGTGCCTCTTCATCATCTTTTCAGCCTAGGTCCACTTTCACAAAGAAGATAAAGAACGTAGTCACGTATTCACAAAGCACATCGTGTGTACGCACATATATCGTAATGATGCGTGCCGGTCAATTGGCGAAGACTACTGACGTGTATTAGCAGAAGTTTTATCAACTAAGATGTTTCTGAATTTCCACTGCATGTTGTCAATTGTGTACCAGGGCATAATTTGCCGTCTCTTTTATTGGAGCTCCCTGAAAGCGGTGAAATCTAAACAAGTGGATGCATCCTTATACAATTGGAGTGTGAAAGCAAGTGCATCCAACATATGACATAGCCAATTGTTAAAAGGACACTAAATGCAACTATTAAGTCGATGATGATTGTTGAAATAGCAATCGAGAAACCTCGTAGTGTTACTTTTGCGCCTGGGTAGTGCGTATTTAGAAATGAAACTGCGTTTTAGTGGTCCGCATCGGGTTAGCGCACTTCAAATTACCCACCTCCACGAAACGTCTGACGTCAATGTGGCCGTGCGCACGTTGCCCGGCTTTAAACTCAGCTGCTACTAGTGCCGCCGGCACTAGTAGCAGCTGAGTGAAAGCAGCGGGAGCCACAGCAGCAACATCAGTCATTCAACGATGTTTAGCCATGGCCTCAAAGATTGCAGACGTATGTGTACGTATGTGGTTCAACTGGGCCCCGCTAGATGGTCTGTCCATCTAGAGCGGCATGGCCTGATTAGTTTACCCGAGCGAAAGTTAAATTTTTGAAACACTTGCACCATTCTCCATAGTAACGTCCGGTGGTTCTTTTTTCCATGAATCAAACAGAAACGAACAAGCAGTATTTCTTATTACGTCTCTTGATGTACGGAAGGTTCTTTATTTAGTGTAGCTAGATCGATTACTAGTAATTAATTGTAGGCCGTTTGTCTGACGTCTACAGGACCATTTCGCAAACGTCTCTCTGTGGCGCATTTGTTCACGCGCACTTCCCTTAATTTCTCGGTAAGTAGGGCACTGCTGTTGATAATGTTGTCGTTTTAGACATCGTCATACCTTGAGCTTTCACTCCAACGTTAATTATTATAGGACTTTAGTGCCCCTTTGAACGTATAGGGCGTCGCTGAAGCCTCCAGCGACCCCCTGTGTTCGTGAATGCTTCATAACGTGTATCCTACACTGCACTGGCTGCCGCTATTTAAGTAAACTATAGGTTCATGCAATACACGGGCTTTTGGGTAAACAACGAAGATAACTAAAATGGTATTGTTTGGTGAACCCGCCACGGTGATCTGGCTAAGGCACTCGGCTGCTGAAGTGCAGGTCGCGGGATCAAATCCCGGCCACGGCGGCCGCATTTCCGATGGAGGCGAAAAGGCTTGAGCCCGTGTACTTACATTTAGGCACACGTTAAAGAACACCAGGTGGTCTAAGTTTCCGGAGCCCTGCACTACTGCCTTTCTCGTAAACATATATGATGTTTTTGGGCGTTAAACCCTAACAATTAATACTATTTGGTGAGAGCACATGCTTTTCAAGTAATAGTATAACATTTATTTCCCACGAAACAGTTCGGATAGGTGGAAGAACAATCGGAACTGTTAGGTTCTTCTGACTCTCGCCCATATAATGAAAAACATAGAGAACCATTAGTTCCGCCAGCTGCAACATTTCTCAACAGTTGCAAGCGACGAGTTCGCGACATTGGGCATATATCTTTATTCGTTTAACGGCAAAAATATATGCATCTTAGATATAAGCTATTCAAACCGTTTCTCTTTATCTGAAGCGCCATTGAGTATGAAGAAGTTCTGAAATTCTGGCTTGCGGGCGCAACTGCAACATATTGGCGTTTACTGAATTCGAGGTGTACAAGGCACTTGTACACGAAAATCGTGTTATTTTCAGTTAGTCTGTTTACACTTTTGGAGCATGCGAAAGATGATATATATATATATATATATATATATATATATATATATATATATATATATATATATATATATATATATATATTGTAAAGAAGAAAACGCATCGTTGGCAAGCAACATCGCCACCGCCTAGGTACTGGGTGCTGGGCTTCTCTCGCTCGGCTCGTGCTGATCATCGCCGGCATCTGCTTGACCGTTGCTCTTGCCCGATCGTGTTTCATCGTAGGACCATCGTCGCAACAGTCACCAATAAGCCCTTTTTCAATTGGTGGAGGGTGCTGACATTCCCCGTCGCCTGAACCTGGGTGCTGCCATTCGCCGTCGCCTAAACCTGGAGCTGCGCAACCGAACGCTACCTCCCATCATGGCTACCAACAACGCGCAACCTGGCTCTTCCACTCCATCCCCCAGCAACCCCGGCGTTCTTCGTTTGCGAGAGCCCAAAGTCTTTCGCGGAGCTGATGAGACCGACGTGGAAGACTGGTTCGCTAACTACGAACTGGTGAGCGCAAACAACAAGTGGGATGACGCGGACAAACTGACTAACGTCATCTTTTACCTCACTGACGTGGCCGAAATGTGGTATAATAACCACAAAAAGACATTACGACGTGGTCCATCTTCAAAACGTCGTTTGCTGACGTTTTTGGCCGACCCGCTGTCCGCAATTCCAGAGCCGAACAACGCTTGCGGACTCGCGCACAGAAGCCATCTGAATCATTCACCAGTTATATCGAAGACATTATTGGTCTTTGCAACCGTGTGAACAACGCCATGCCCGAGTCGGAGAAGATTCAACACATCCTCAAAGGGCCCCGCAGGGGCGCCTGCGCAAGTAGGCGTTTGGTGTGTAGCGACACCACGGACCCGAGCTAACGGGGGAGTTTATACTCCCTCCCACGCCTAGCCGTGCGTGGCCTTGCCGTGTCCGGGGAAAAGGGGATCCTGGGGGTTGAGCTGACGCTGGGTGATTGGACCTTTAAGGCCCCCCGGCAGAGGCAACACACCCCTTAGGCCCTGGCTTCAGGTAGACGGCACCCCCGGATTGACCCGCCCGGGGGGAATCGGCAGTCGCCTTTTCCTGTCTCCCCCTCACATCTTCGTCTTTTCTCTTACTTCAAATCTTTCCTGTCCTCTACTCTTTTCCGTTGACTTCCGTGTTTCCTGGCGGCAAGGGTTAACCCTGTGTGGCTATCCTACCTTGGATACACCATATTCGGTTATAGTGGTGGTGTACAGCTGGCGTCTGCAGGTCCTGTGCTTACAGACCTGCAGCGTCCCCTTGTAGGACTCCATGATGGGTGGCTGGCGCCGCTGCCAAAAATAAACCTTTTCTTATGGATAGTTCCTTTCCCTCCCTCCCTGATCGCCCTCAGAAAATAGGGCGCACCGATGAAGTATTCCAGTTTTTTGGTAACCAGAGAGTATCCTTTCTCCGATTCCACGTTATCCACGCTGACACACCAGGCAAATCAGTGAGAACAATTTCACCTTTTCTTGTTTCAAAGTCTTTGACAGAAATCTTTGGCCCAGGATATAAAGAATCGAGAATGGCAAGTGGTGACCTCCTGTTGGAGCTCCGCGACCAGAAACAGTATGAAAAATTGTCTAATCTAGTGAAATTCGGAGATACCAAATTAATAGTAACCCCACACCGAACCATGAACACCAGCCGTGGCGTTGTTTCAGATGATGACCTGTTAGGGCTTACGGAGGCTGAACTCCTGGAGGGTTTTAGCGAACAGAATGTCATCAACGTGAAGCGAATTAGGATGAGACGTGATGGCAAAGAAGTCCAGACTAAGCACCTAATACTTACGTTTAATTCAAGTATACTGCCCGACTCCGTTGAGGCTGGGTACATCAAGCTTCGAGTGAGGCCTTATATTTCAAACCCTCTACGATGTTTCAAATGCCAGCGGTTCGGCCACAGTTCGCAGAACTGCCGAGGCCGCCTAACTTGTGCGAAATGCAGTGCTGACGAACACACATCTGATGCCTGTGAAAACACTCCTCACTGTGCGAACTGTAACGGGGAGCATGCCGCATACTCACGGTCATGCCCAAGCTGGAAAAAAAGAAAAGGAAATGGTCACGATTAAAATAACACAAAACATTTCATTTAGGGAGGCACGAAGGCAGGTGTCCTACCTGCCAGAAACCAGCTTTGCCGAAGTGGCGCGTCAGGGGGCAGTGCCACGACGGCCCCCGGCCGTCGTGGCACTGCCCCCTGCATTGATTATTGTCTCATGACTGAAGGAATTTACCACAAACTGACAGAAATGAGGATAGACGAGGAAGGCATTAACAGCTTGGGTAGTGATCATAAACGAATAACATTACAAATGGGATACGAAACTAAAAATACGAGCATGGAATCAAAGTCTGGCAGCTCGTATTTAAATGACAAACAAATAATAAATATAGCCGCAAGAGTCGAGAAAGAAGTAGGCGAAATACCAGGCAAGGACTGGGAGTATAGGGAGCTGTTACATCTAATGACGAAGGAGATAGGGAAAGAGAAGAAAACCGTTTGCTGGAAAGGAAAAAGGAAGCCAAAAAGTTGGTGGAACAAGGAAATCCGGGAGGCGATCGAGAAGCGACGCGAAGCATCACGGGAGCATAGAAAGGCAAAAAAGGAGAAGCGGCCGCAGGACGAAGTCAAAAAAATATGGGAAATATATTTGGAGAAAAAATCCCTTGTACAGAAATTGGTAGAGGCAAAAATTAAAGGTGAAAGTGAACGCTGGATGACAGAGATACACGAAAAAAAGGAGGCCGCGCCTAGGATTTTTTGGAGCCACATAAAGGCGCTAGGTAGGAAGTCTGTCACAACGCAACAACATATTCTAGATGAAGGAGGAAATCAATTGGAAGGGTACGAAGCGCTAGGTTACATCCAAAAGGTAACAGCCGATTCGTTTAAAAAGAGCGTCCAGGGGATCTCCCCGGTGAGTAAAAGTGTGGCGGAGAAAGCAACAGAGGAAGAGCTAGTACTTGATAATTTCAACTGGAAAAAGGCCGAAGGAAAAATTCCAAAGCGCACTGCCGCGGGTTTAGATGGGATTCCCGTTAGCCTCATTAACGAACTAGGACATAACACTAAAGAAGCATTGTTAAAAGCAGTAGAAAAAAGCTTAAAGGACGGACAAATACCGGACAGTTGGCGACAAAGTAGAATGAACTTAATCTATAAAGGCAAGGGAGAAAAGGACAAGATTCGCTCGTATAGACCACTAACCATTACATCGGTACTATACAGGTTGGCGATGCAAGCAGTAAAAATGAAAATAGAAACATGGGCCGAACATAACGATATTTTGGGAGAACTTCAGAACGGATTTCGAGTCGACAGGCGGTTAGACGATAACCTGTTTGTTCTCACTCAGTGTATAGAAATATCTAAAATAGAGAATAGGCCCTTGTACGTGGCTTTTCTAGACATCACTGGGGCATACGACAACGTTAATCAGGAAATTTTGTGGGATATATTGAAAGGAATGGGCATGGGCGACGACTATATACAGCTTTTGAGGGAGATATACCGAGAAAATACAGTTTGCATAGAGTGGGAAGGAATGCGTAGCAAAGAGAACGTGGAGGTTAGCAGGGGTCTGAGACAGGGATGTCCTTTGTCCCCACTGTTATTCATGCTGTACATGGTGAGTATGGAAAAAGCGCTAGAAGGTAGCAACATTGGTTTTAATCTGTCACACAAACAGGGCGGCATGATGATTGAGCAGAAGCTTCCAGGTTTATTTTATGCGGACGATATCGTCTTATTTGCGGACAGTCGAGATGATATACAGCAGCTGGCGAATATATGCGGAAGGGAAGGTGAAGCTCTTGGACTAGGATTCAGTGTAACGAAGTGTGGTTTGATGGTATTCAATGATCCCTGTGATCAGACGGTGTCCATACAAGGCCAAGAAATACCGAGGGTAAGTGAATACAAGTACCTTGGAGTATGGGTAAATGAGAGTGATAGATACATGGAGGTACAGGAAAAAGCCTCGGCAGCAAAAGGAAAGAGGAATGCGGCAATAATGAAGCACAGAGCGTTGTGGGGATACAATAGGTATGAGGTGCTTCGAGGTCTGTGGAAGGGTGTAATGGTTCCAGGGCTTACTTTTGGGAACTCAGTGGTGTGCATGAGGGCAGAGGTGCAATCGGGAATGGATGTAAATCAAAGGACTGTGGGACGCCTCGCGTTGGGTGCTCACGGGAAGACGACAAACGAGGCTGTAAAGGGCGATATGGGGTGGGCAGGTTTTGAGGCGAGGGAAGCGCAGAGCAAAATAAGGTTCGAAGAAAGGCTAAGAAATATGAAGGAGAGTAGATGGGCAGAGAAGGTGTTCCGTTATTTGTATAGGAAGAGCGTGGACACACAGTGGAGAAAAAGAACTAGAAGACTCACTAGTAAATATACGGCTGGTATTGTGAGCCATATGTCAACAAAGAGCGTTAAGGGAAAAGTCAGGGAGGCGGAGAGGATTTACTGGATGGCAGCTATGGAAAAAAAACCGGCTTTGAGTAACTACCGAAAGGGCAAAAATGAAATAAGGAGGGAGGCATTTTACGATAATTCAAGGGGAAGCGCTTTACTGTTTGAAGCGAGATCGGGTTGCCTTAGAACGCGTAGTTATAAAGCAAGATTCAGTAAAGAAGAAGAACAATGCACATGCTGCGGGAAAGATAAGGAAACGGCGGAACATGTTCTGATTGAATGTGGAGATATCCACCCAGGTGTACGTTTGGGCACGAACCTACAGGAAGCCTTGGGTTTTAGGGACAACAATGGAAAGCTGAACACACCCGCGATTGAAATAAGTAAGAGACGGTTAGAGTATTGGTGGCAGAAAATTAGAGAGAAAGGACAAAAATAAATATTGGAAAAATAAAATATGGACAGTGTGCCGTAAATGGCAGAGAACTTAAGCTGAAAATTTACCTTTTTTCCATTAAGATAGAATTTATCGAAGTAGAGGCATTAGGCCAACATAAAAAAAAAGGAAAAAAGTTTTTTTTTTTTTGTCGAGCCTGGTGGCATACTTGTCACCACCCCGTTATAAAGGGGACGCTCATAGCATCCATCCATCCATCCATCCGGCGCCTGTCTGGCTCACGCGTAGTGAGCCAGCGGTGACGCCATCCGCCCCCTCGGTGGTTGCAGCAAGTGCTGCTCCACCATCCAAGAAAAACCCACTAACCTCCGGGCTGGGGGCCGCGAAGGTCTCGTCCTTTGAAGTGAGGCCCTCAAAACAAATGCAGCGCTCGCAAGAGCGCGTGTCCAGCGCCTCGCAAGAGGCAATAGACACAACACCGAACGTGAGGGCGCAGCCAGCGCCTAAGGATCGGCGCGGCTCCGTCGACCGATCCAAAAAAGAAAAATCTCGTGTCACGGCCCCTGGAAAGGGTCCGTGAGCTTACTTTACATCCTTGAGCACACAACACAAAACACATCTAAAATGGACACACAAATACTACAGTGGAATGCCAGAGGCCTATTTAATAACCTATATGATATCAAAGGCTTGCTTAATGACTATTAGCCAAAAGTGTTCTGTGTTCAAGAAACTCATTTAAGGTCGACTCATGTGAATTTCTTAAATCAATATGTGGTTTTTCGTAAAGATCGAAATGGTGGCAATTTCTCTTCTGGAGGTGTGGCCATCATTCCACAAAGAAGCGTAGCATGCCAGCACATTGTGCTACAAAGCTTTCTTGAGGTTGTGGCTGTTCGCGCTATTCTATTCAACCGTCTTATATCTATCTGCTCGATCTATATAGTCCCTGACGAACCATTCAATAAAACAGAATTCGAAGAGCTTATTGATCAGCTTCCAGAACCATATGTGTTAATTAGAGATTTTAATGCTCACAGTTTGCTATGGGGTGATACCAAATGTGATGCGAGAGGTCGTGCAATAGAAAACTTTCTTCTCGCTTCTGGAGCCTGTCTGCTCAATAAGGCAGAGCCAACATACTTCAGTACCACACACAATACATATTCGTGCATAGATTTAGCCATTGGGTCACCGTCACTCCTACCTTACTTAGATTGGAAAGTTATTAATAATCCATATGGAAGTGACCATTTTCCAACTCTTTTAGTAACAAAACAACGGGATGACCGGCCGTCTTATCCCAAAAAGTGGAACTTTCATGTTGCAAACTGGGTGAAATTCAGAGGGCTATGTACACTACACCTCGAAGAGGTAGACCATTTGGAAGTAGAAGAGATGGCCAATTATATTTCTGAATATGTTCTTACTTGTGCAAAAAAGTGCATACCTCAGTCCAGGAATGATAAGGTTAACACAAAGCCATGGTGGAATCGGGAGTGTGAAATTGCTAAAAAACGGCAAAACAAAGCATGGAGGACTTTTTCTCGCTACCCAACAGCAGAAAACTTGATAACCTTTAAACGTTGCAAAGCGAATGGCAGGCGTGTTTGCCGTATAGCCAAACGGGAAAGCTGGACACACTATAATCCTCAATAAACTCCTACACAGACGCCAGCAAGGTTTATAATAGGGTGCATAAACTTAAAGGACAAGGCCCAAATCCCTTCCCTTTGGTGAATGACCGCGGTGATACAATAGAAGAACAGGCAAACGCTCTTGGGGAACACTTCGAGAAAATGTCAAGCTCAGAAAACTATACCACTAAGTTCTTACGCCACAAAAGCATAGCTGAAAGTGTACCTCTGTGCGGGAACAAGCAAGCCTGTATCAGACGAATACAATAAACCACTAACACTATATGAACTGAAGCTCGCCCTTGGTTCCTGTGGAAGTTCTGCTCCTGGTTCAGATATAATTACTTATGAAATGATCAGAAATCTCCCTGATGAAACCCTGAGCTGCCTTTTAGCACTTTACAACAAGATTTTCAATACCGGCAAAATACCCTCTGCTTGGAAAGAGGCAATAGTACTACCAATCCTTAAACAGGGCAAAGATCCCTCTTCGGTAAATAGTTACAGGCCTATCGCCCTCACAAGCTGCCTACTCAAAGTGTTTGAAAAAATGATTAACTGCCGCTTGGTCTATTACTTGGAATACAACGGCATATTGGACCCGTGCCAGTCTGGTTTCCGTACAGCTAGATCCACAACCGACAATCTTGTCCTCCTCGAGTCGTATATACGTGACGCGTTTGTACACAATCAATACTGTCTGTCTGTTTTCTTCGATCTTAAGAAGGCATATGATACTGCCTGGAGATATGGAATCTTGCAAGATCTACTGTCTTTCGGAATATGTGGCAGGTTGATTACCATCTTAAAAGATTACCTGTCTGAAAGGAAGTTCCGTGTAAGAATAGGTACTGTGTTATCGCGCACATTTCTTCAAGAAAATGGAGTGCCGCAGGAAGGAGTACTAAGCTGCACACTATTTATAGTTAAAATGAACTCTCTTCGCTCTGTTATTCCACCTGCGATATCGTACTCTTTATACGTGGACGACATTCAAATTAGTTTCAAATCGTGTAACTTGACTGTATGCGAACGCCAGATACAGTTAGGTGTTAACCGACTTGCAAAATGGGCTGACGAGAATGGCTTTAAGTTTAACACTGACAAGACTACTAGTGTGCTTTTCTCGAGACGACGAGGTGTGCATCCTGACCCCTGTATACTAATGAATGGACAAAACCTAGTCATCGCGAAAGAACAAAACTTCCTCGGTGTAATTTTTGATTCCAAACTCACCTTCATCCAGCACATAAAACAGTTGAAGTTTAAATGTCTCAAGACCATGAACCTTTTAAAGATTTTATCCCATCAGTCATGGGGGACAGACAGGCACTGTCTCATATCTCTGTTTCGAAGCCTGGTCCTGTCACGCATAGACTATGGATGCATAGTATATCAGTCAGCTTCAAGGACAGCACTGAAAATGTTGGACCCTGTATACCACTTAGGTATCTGACTGGCACTTGGTGCCTTCCGTACCAGCCCTATTCACAGCCTTTATGCAGAGTCAGATCAGTGGCCACTAGACTATCAGCGCACGTATCTAGGAGTCAACTATGCAGTTAAGATCATGTCTCTGAAGCAGCACCCTTGCAAAACACTTATGAACGATGTGTCTACTACCCAGTTATACCTAAACCGTCCTTCTATGGCCCCACCGTTTCCATTGGCAATAAGACCTGCAGTAGAAAAACTTGCAATTTTTTTCAATGACTTAGAGGAAAGTAACCATGTCGAACACATCCCTCCCTGGCAGCAGTGTCCAATCACTTGTGACTGGTCTTTCAAAGACATCATAAAGGAAGATTGTCCAAGTGCACTCATTGAGCAACATTTCTTAGCCCTTGAACACAAATATCGTTCAACCGCGTTCTTCTCTGATGGCTCAAAGTCTCAAACATCTGAATCTTGTGCAGCCTGTGGACAAAAGTTCTCGGACACCAAAACCATGCATACACATACCAGCATTTTCACAGCGGAAGCGTATGGTATCCTGCTTATTATACAACACATTAAACAACACAAGATACAAAAGTCTATAGTGTACACAGATTCTTTAAGTGTTGTCAGGGCCCTGTCTTGTGGCAAGTACAGTAAGAACCCTACTTCAACAAGCTCCTTAACGAAATCTATGCAGCCTACAACCTAAAACTTTCTATTGTTATTTGCTGGGTTCCAGGTCATTCTGGAATTGCGGGCAATGAAATAGTGGACAAGAATGCAGGAGAAGCCACTGGTCGGCAAACCATAGATATAACCTCTGTTCCGGGTGTAGATCTGAAACCTGTTGTACGTAGAGGTCTACGCAACCACTAGCAGGCTGAATGGGACAGAGAAGTCGACAACAAACTCCACCTTGCTTGTAAAACCTCAGCTGAGAAAAGTTATCCCCCAAAAACTCAACAGGTTCGCCGAAGTCACTCTAACACGGCTCAGAATAGGCCACACTTATGCCACACATATACACCTTTTGACAGGCACTGATCCACCTACGTGTATACACTGTGGAGAGAGTCTAACCGTTGTGCATGTCCTCATACAATGTCCTGTGCTTCACCAAGCACGACTGACCCATTTCAAGGAGCTCTATCGATATCATATCCCACTTCATCCAGCGCTGTTTTTATCACTTGATGCAGTGGTTGACCTTAAGAGACTTCTTCATTATCTTGGGAAAGTGAAATTTTTAACAATGATATCATTCCATTCTAGGCACCAGGATGCGCCTCAAGTGTGAGGTATCGCCTGGTGCATAAAAAGTATGTCTGAGCCTTCGCAGTTCTTGCTCAGGCAAGGACTTCAGCTGCGAGGGTCTTGGGCCTTGCAGACAAATTTATCAGCACATACTTCAGCCAACAAAATGATTTTTTAACAAAGTGACGTTCCTTCTAAATGCACTGTGTTTTAAATGGTTCGTAGATATTTGTTGTATTTTTAATCATGTTTTAATCATTTGTTTTAATTTTTAAACGAATAACCGAAGTGAAACAACACTTGTACTGGCGCTCTTTGGCCTTAGATGCCCTTGCGCCAATAAAACTTAACGTAATAATAATAACATCCTCAAAGGGATAAATGACGGCGCATTTCAGATGCTCCTGACGCGCAATCCTGCCACCGTTGCGGAACTTGTGACTTTATGTGAAAGTTTCAACGAGTTAAGGAAGCAGCGCGCCCTGACTCGGCCATTTTCCTCACACGCTGACTCACTATCTAGTCTTACTTCTGGTCCTGATTACTCAACAACCCTGCAAGAGATCAAAGACTTTTTGCGTGAAGAAGTAGCTCGGCAGCTGTCGTTGATTCCCTTCCCGCAGCAGCCGCCGTCCTCTCGTCTGCCCTCACCACTCCGCGACGTTATTGCCGTAGAGGTAGCTCAGGCTGTCGCTGCCCACCAGCAGCCTGTGGCCATGCCTGTTCCCCATGCGCCGGCTATGCAGCCCGTGGCCGCCCCTCTTACTTATGCCCAGGTGGTACGCAGCAGACCCCACCAGCAGCTTTTGCCACCCATACCTGCAGTTGCTCCCCACTCTACCCCTCTTTCGACACCTTGGGCCGCACCGCGAGTCAGCAATTCCTGGCGCACTGCTGACAAACGACCAATTTGCTACACCTGCGGTACTCCAGGACACGTGGCACGATATTGTCGTCGTCGCTTCCAATCGCAACACAACGCTACTTGGCCGGTACCGTATGACCAGCAGCCCACGCACCTACCTGCTCCCTATCCTTCACCGCAGTATGGCTACACTAATCTTCCCGAGTCTCAGTCACCCCAGCCCCCAGCTCCGACTCACTCTCCCCGCTCGTCGTCTCCTCGCAGGCGATCTCTGTCCCCAATGCGTCCCCGACCCGCTTCCTCCAACCGGGAAAACTGAACACCGCAGTTCCAGAGGCAAGAACTGCGCCGTCATCGAAATGCTCAAGTCCTCGCACTTCACCTGCTAACGTCGTCGCCGTATCTGTCGATGGTGTTTCTACCTTTGCCCTCATCGACACAGGTGCTGCCGTTTCTGTTATAGCCGCCCAGCTCTGCCGCTCTCTACGCAAAGTGACCAGGCCGCTCTCTGGACTATCGCTTCGTACGGCTAGCGCACAACCAGTTCGACCTCTCGGCACCTGTACAGCCCGCATTTTCATCCAAGGCTCTATGTACGTTGTCGAGTTCACCGTCCTTTCGGTGTGCTCGCATGACGTTATCCTCGGGTGGGACTTCCTGTCACATCATCATGCCGTCATCGACTGCGCACGCGCTGAAGTTAACTTTTCGCACCTGTCTGATGAACCTTTGCACGAAACTCTTGAGTGGTCCCCAAAACTCGTCGTACGTGAAGGCACTGAAATTTCGCCAGCCTCTCTTGCCGTTGTCCCTGTTTGCTGCGATTACCATAACGACGCAACAGTAATCTTTACACCTTCCGACAATTTCATGAGCCGCAGAGCCGTTTCCTTGCCTTTCGCTACACTCGCCATCACTGCGGGCCGAAGCTATATTTTCGTCCACAACCCCCTTTCTACACCACTTACGCTACTTGCCGGCGATTGTCTCGGTCGAGTGGAGTACCTCAATTCCTCCTTATTCCTTAACATGTCAGACGAATCGTGCTGTAGCGCCTCGACCGAACTTCATGCCCTTTCCCCACTGGAGTGCTCATCGAGTGACACCTTCTCGAGTTCCATCGCCGACACCTTAAGTGCCAATGAACGCGCCGAGCTTCTTAATCTCCTCCAGCACTTAGCGAATTCATTCGACGTTTCTCAGCCGCTATTGGGTCGGACTTCCGCAGTGCACCACTACATTGACACTGGTTCCGAAATGCTTGTCTGCAATGGCGAAACGGTAATTTGGATAAATTCAAAGATTTCGAGCATTTGAGGTATTGCTGGAATAAACAGTGGTGTGTATCTGGCCAGTTAGAAGTCGCTTATACCAGATTGCGCTGCGCAGTTCTACAACTAAACTATTGCCTTAACAAAGTTCGACTAAAGGCATCACCGCTATGCATTTGGTGCAACAAAATTGAAACAATTGATCATTTCTTTTTATTCTGTCATCGTTATTCTTATCAGGCAAAAGATTTTTAGTAGCCTCATTACAATAGGTAGAATTACAAGTAAATCTACCAGTAATTTTATCACTCGGCGGAACTTCATTTGGTTACTGCCACAGAGATATATGCTCCACTCTGTTTGATTACCTTAACGCAACTAAAGGCTACCGTGCTACTGAACCCTAACCTTTTCAGATCTTTAGTTCATAATTCTTAGCTATGTCTGTCAAAAACAAGAGATGGTTTGACCGCTTGCTCAGCAAGCAAGTTTGTTTATTTGTAGTATTATTTCTAAACTAATTTTCAGATTGGTTTTATTTTCACTTTAGTTTCATTTAAGTATCCTGCCGCCCGGTTCTTGGCCCGTACCACTCTGTTGGTGAGCGCCATTCATCACAGGTAACCATCATCATCATCATCATCATCATCATCACTCTGCTTGAGAGCTGGTCGGCTTTACCTCTGCGTTTCCCCCAAATAACGTGCCTTCGGCTCACTGCTAAAGGCGTACTAGCAAGTGGTGGAGAGTGCTGGATCCATTTCCCATCCTGGAACTCCGCAACCGAACTCTACCTTCACCGACAATGATGTACACCGACGTTGCACAGCACACCATTTCTACAATCCCACCTGCCCGCTGTCCCGGTGTCCTGAGAGGGGGAGAACAAGTCATCTTCAGCGCCACAGATGAGCAGGACGTCGAGGACTGGCTCTCTTTGTACGAGGAAGTAACCGTCAATAATAGGTGGGACGAAAACGACAAACTTGGCTGTGTCCACTTTTACCTGAGAGGAGTAGCGGAGCTCTGGTTCAACAACCATGAAGCTGAGCTTACCGACTGGGCCACTTTCAAGATCACCGTCACGGACGTGTTTGGCCGAAGAACAGTGCGCAAGCTCCGCGCAGAACAGCGCTTGCGAGATCGCGCCCAACTGTCTGGAGAGGGTTTCACGTCCTACATCGAGGACGATGTGGATCTCTGCCGTCGCTACAATCCCTACATGTCTGAAACAGCCAAGGTCAAGCATATTATGAAGGGCATCGAAGATGATGCCTTCCACATGCTGGTGGCGAAAGACCCGCGAAAGGTTGCGGAAGTTATTCAGCACTGCCAAAACTACGATGAGTTGCGAACGCAGCACATTTCAACACGACGCCCTACTTTCGACATGGTGACCACGTCACCATTGACCGTTGCTACAATTTCATAGGAGCAGACGGTATTGACGTCGCAAATCCAACAGTTTATCCGAGACGAAGTGGCTCGCCGGTTGTCTCTTGCACCCTTCCTTCCCAGCAGTACTCACGGGCTGACCTCATCGCTGCGCCAAACCATTGAGGTGCAAGTCTGCGAGGCACTCCCACCCACGTACCAGCCACCGCTTGTGTCCGCTCCCCTGACTTACGCTGACGTCGTGCCAAGGCCGGCACATGCGCCGTCAAACGTCGTCGACTCTGCCCACCAAACGAACGCCTTCGACGCAAAACGCGTACCGGCAGGTTCGCCAGTTCCCCTTTCCCGCCATCCTTCAACGCTTCCCAACAATCATTGGCGCACACCGGATAACAGACCCATCTGCTGCTACTGTCGTCTGCCAGGCCATGTTGAGTGGTTCTGTCGCCGGCGCGTCACTCATCCAGGTACCATCGATGAAACCTATGGCTACGTCCACAAAGAGCCACCACAGACGCCGCCTCTCGATGCTACTTCGGATACCCCTCCACCGAGCCGCCGCGCCTTCAACCAGCACTGATCGCCCTCCCCACGCCAATGTTCGCCTTTACCGATGCTTCGGCGTGCACCACCTGCCCAAACGGAAAACTGGCCATCGCTGTTCCGGAGGCAAGAACTGCACCGCCGTCGAACTCTACAAGGCCTCGTCCTCTACCCACTAATGAAATAACTGTTTTATTGAAGGTGTTAACGTTCAAGCATTAATCGATACTGGAGCTGCCATGTAGATCGGTATTAGGTGAAGCAATGTGTCGCAAGTTAAAGGAAGTTACGATTCCACTTTCTGGTTTTCTCCCTGCGTACGGCAACCACGCATCAAGTAGACCCTTCTATGACGTGCACGGCTCGGCTGCTCATCCAGGACGTTCTTTACGTGGTCGAATTCATCGTTTTTCTATACTGCTCGCATGACGTGATATTAGGCTAGGACTTCCTTTCTACACATCATGCCGTTGTTGATTGTGCACGGGGCGAACTGGAATTATCATCACTCGCAGACGATGATTCTAACAAGCCTTTCATTTCTCGTGTTGTCGTCGCTGCAGACACGGATATCCCACATATGTCTTCAGTTATTGTGCCGATCTCCTGCGACCATACTGCTTTTTCGAACGTCATGTTCACGCCATCTGAAGACTTCACCTCTCGAAAAAACGTTCTTCTTCATTTTACTCTTCTGATGGTCGAAAAAACTTCCGCAACCATTTACGCCACGAATCTCCTTTCAGGGCCAGCCAAATTATTTAGTGGCGAACGCATCGAGCGTTTTGAGGACATTGATTGTGTTTGCGCCTGTCAAGTGCTCGATCGTGCAACAAGCCTTCAGGTCGCCAGTGTTACTCCCGCTTCCACGTCCACCACATCTTCCCTGGACGCCTTCATTCCATCGATTGATTCGGACCTTCCTGTTGTCCAACGAACCCAGCTCTTGACACTTCTCGACCGCTTCCGGACGTCTTTCTACTTCAAGCAAACCAATTTGGGCCGAACATCTGCAATTGTTCATCGTATAGACACCAGCGCCCACGCACCATTGCGTCAGCGTCCATGCCGGGCCTCTCACTCTGAACGCCAAGTTATTGACAATCAAGTGTCTGATATGCTAAATCGTGGTGTCATACAGCCGCCCAACAGTCCGTGGGCCTCCCCAGTTGTACTGGTCAAAAAGAAGGACGGGAGCATCCGATTCTGTGTTGATTACAGGCGCCTTAACAAGATCACGCGCAAAGATGTTTATCCACTCGCCAGAATTGACGACGCTTTAAACTGTTTGCAAGGAGCAGAGTTATTTTCCTCACTGAATCTTCGAGCAGGATACTGGCAAGCACCCATGGATGAATCTGACCGCGCCAAGACTGTGTTTGTAAATCCGGACAGCTTGTACGAGTTTAACGTGATGCCGCTTGGTCTTCGCAACGCCCCTGCCACCTTCGAGCGTCTGATGGACAACATACTTCGAGGCCTCAAATGGCATACGTGTCTTTGCTATCTGGACGACGTTGTCGTTTTTTTTTCAAAAGATTTTGATACCCATCATCTGCGCCTCGCAAGTGGCCTGGAATGCCTCACACATGCTCGGCTCCAACTAAATTTAAAAAAGTGCCATTTCGCCGCCCGGAAGCTCACCATATTAAAGCATGTTGTCAGCAAGGATGGTGTTCTACCTGAGACTGCGAAACTCCGTACCGTCGCCCAGTTTCCTAAGCCATCGACACTAAAGGAACTCCGAGCTTTATCGGCTTATGTTCATACTTTCGTCGATTCGCCCGACATTTCGCATCTCTAACACTGCGTTCACACTGAGCAATCCGGCCGCCGAAAGTGCTCCGAATCCGGTTCGGCGGCGGCGAGATCCGCCGGAAGGGCCCTCTCCGCGCCGATCACTCTTGGACTGATTTTTGCGGCGTCTGCCGCCGAATCGGTCACCGCGGACCAATAGGAGCGCTATTCAAGTAATTTTGAAAAATGGCGGCCAAGCCCTACTCACTTGTTATGCCGCAGTGCGCGTAACTGACTGTTGAAACCAACGGGAGTTTAACCTAATCTGTGCCTACTTCGCCTCCGTATTTCGTGAAAGAGTTGACCGAGCTTGCTGTTGGCGTGACCGAGCTTGTTGCGATCTTGCAGAGCGAAACAAACCCACCAACGCCGCTGGCGTCGGTGGTTTTTCTGCTCTTCGTGCATTACAAGACAGCCACTTACCAACAAAGTAAGCAGTACTGTCTTTTCTTGCTTCTTGCGTACGAGAATCGTCAAAGTATACACCACCGGATAGCGAAGTGGCGTTTGCGAGCCGCGACAACAACCGGGTGACAGCGCATCCATCCCGCGTTCGCCCCGTAGTAGATGGCATATTCCGCGGCGCGGGGCGCGTCCAGTGCGAACGACGCTGCGTTTCGGTGGCAGGAGAATTTCGGTCGCTGTAGAAAGCGGATGTTTCAGTGTGAACAAGGGCTAACAGCCCCTTTAACACGGCTACTTTCTGACAGTGAAAGAATTTCGGCGTGGTCTTCCGCTTGCGATGACGCATTTGCGAAACTACGTCATTTGCTGACATCTCCACCGATTCTCCGTCACTTTGACCCAGATGTCCCTACCGAAATTCAAACCGACGCTAGTGGAGTCGGCCTTGGCGCTATTCTTGCTCAACGCAAGTCTGGCTTCGACGAGTACGTGGTTTCTTTTGCCAATCGCACTTTTACTAGGGCTGAAGAGAATTACTTGGTCACAGAAAACGAATGTCTGGACATCGTTTGGGCAATCGAAAAATTTCGACCCTACGTCTATGGCCGTCCATTTGACGTCGTGACTGATCACCACGCCTTCTGCTGGTTATCGTCACTAAAAGACCCGTCTTGCCGTCTGGCTCGTTGGACATTGCGTCTCCAAGATTATGATATCCGTGTCCTCTACAGGTCGGGCCACTGATATTCAGACGCCAATGCTCTTTTCGCTCTCCACTTTCCCATGAACATGGAAGTGCGTCTCTTTCCAGTCTCAATGCTGCGGCACCTTCGTTCACTGACATGTACTCCAAGCATCTCCGAGACGATTGGATAGTCTCTTTGATAGAGATATTGTCTCAGCCAGCCCAAGGTACCGCCAATCGTTAACTACGACGTCCAGCTCGACATTTCGCCATCCGTGATGAACTACTGCACCATCGCAACTACCATTCCGACAGCCACGAGTGGTTGCTTGTGATTCCTCGCCACATACGTGCTGCTATTTACAACTACTTTCACGCGGATCCTCAATGCGGCCACGCCGGTGTGATAAAACACATGCCCGCCTCCGGCTGCGGTACTATTGTCGCGGAATGTACCGATTTGTCCGACAGTACGTACGTTCGTGTTGCAAATGTCAACGCCAAAAAAGCCCACCGAACGTAGCCAATGGACAACTGCAGCCGTTGCCTTGCCCATCCCGACCTTTTGACCGCATCGGTATTGACTTGTACGGTCCCCTTCCCTACAACCCTGACGGGAACCGCTGGGTGGTTGTCGCTATCGATCACTTGACACGCTATGCTGAAACTGCTGCGCTGCCAGAGGCCACATCACGTGAAGTTGGCTTGTTTATCCTTTACAATCTTGTTCCTCGCCATGGCGCGTCTCGTGAGCTACTCTGCGACCGCGGACGTACGTTTCTTTCCGAAGCCGTACAAGCCCTTCTTCATGAATGCAACGTTGTGCATCGGACAACCAGCGCGTACCATCCACAAACAAATGGAATGACCAAACGGTTAAACCGCACACTGGGCGACATGCATTCTATGTACGTGTCCGCTGACCACACTAACTGGGACCGCATACTCCCCCCCCCTGTTATTACGCTTACAATAGCGCCACTCAGTCTAGGACTGGGTTCTCTCCGTTCTTTCTCTTCTACGGGCGCGAACCTTCTTCATTCATGGACACGATTCTCTTGTACCGTCCGGACGCTTCAGAATCCACCTATCCGAAGTTGTCACCTACGCGGAAGATTGCAGACAACTCGCACGTTCCTTAACCGCACAAGATCAAGCGTACCAGAAAGACTGTCACAATGAAAGCCTGCCCGCCCAGTCATATTCGCCTGGCACGTTGGTATGGCTTCGCGTTCCCTCATTTTGCCCCTAGTCTTTCCACCAAACTACTGCCGAAGTACGAAGACCCCTACCGAGTTTTACGTCAGTCCTCACCGGTTAACTATATTGCAGAGCCGGTTCAACCATGGACAGACCGACGCCGTCGCGGTCGCGAGACTGTTCATGTCGATCGATTTAAACCGCACTATGACCCACCCATCCTACCCGGTCCATAGGTCGCCAGGAAGGCTTCTTTTTTGGGGGGTAGTGATTTGTAGCATTGATATATGGCACAGGCAGAAGCACCAGTGAAAGAAGAGAAGGAAGAGTTGTTGCTGCTCGTGCTCGCTCCACTTGACCGCTGGTCAAGTCACCTCTCCGTTTCCCCCAATGAAAGTGTCTTCGGCTCACTGCGAAAGGCGCACTAGCAGAACCATTTTTTTCTCGTGAGAAATAGATTTTAATTTTTATTTTTATTGAAAATCGCAGATAAATGGCCTGTGGCGTCTCTGGTGGTAACAACGAACTATCATGAATACCCTGTCACTTGACCATGCGTTAATGTACACGGTCAAATATCTATTGATTAGTACTGAAATATTCTTTGATCCTATATCGCAAAAAATAATATTTTAAAAACGTTTATGTATAAGCTTGTGTTAGTAGTACGCATTAAAGTGGCGCTGTTTTTAGGTGACATATGCAGAGTTCCGTTTTCCGTCACTTGGCTTGGCGACGCGGTGCAAATGCAGAGAAGCTTTATAGAGCCAAACCGTCTCATTGTAACAGCTTGTTACTTTCAGAAAATAGTTGTACAGCGCAGAATAAACGTCGTTAAGCATAGTTCTAGGAAATCCTGCAAAATGAGAAGAACGCCAACATGCATAGGCCACCAGAAAGGCTACCGGCATCGCTATCAATACTCAGCGTTGCCGGATGAAAAGGCACTACCGTGTTCAGAACCTTTCAGTACAGAAAATACAGCTTATAAATTGACCACGAGCTCTTGGGATTCACTACTGCAGTTTTGATCACAGTGAAGTGTAAGCTTTATGTCGCGCAGGGAAAAAACTGGATCGAAAAATGTTGCTCGGTTACAGGAGGTCTCCGCAGAAATTCGGATGGTCACCAACGGAAATGCTGCTGGGATACCAGATACGGCTGCGCCTGGACACCTGCTTTCCTGCAGCTGGTGCACCCACTTCTAAAAAGAAAACTGACGAGTTGCTGCCGTCAACGAACTGCGCTGTGCATGTCCGACTCTACGAGTCTAATAGTAAATGGGTGTCTAGAGCGGTAACAGCCACATCGGGAGGGCTTATGGTCACAGTGGAGACTCCTCAAGCAATCGTGCGGCGTCACATAGATCAAGTGCGTACTGTTAGGTGACTTTCACAGGACGAACCCCTTTGAAAGAAATCAGGCACTACCAGCAAAGGCAATATGCTGAAAGCGATGCCACTCGACCCGCAGACAACCGCGAACCCAGACGAAGCTGTGGGAGCGTCACCACAAGAAGCTTGCCCAGCCACCGACGAACATGAGCCTGCTGCAGTCCTAACACCCCTGGCACTTCGGTGGGAGCAAAAAAAAGACCGTACAACTGCTCTGGTGCTCCACAAGAACACGACAGCCAGTACATCGTTTTTACAAAGGAAGAAATGTTGTAATTGCGGTGTCTACCCGCCACTTACGCGCGCGGTGCCATTGCACGGGCGGCAAGATAATTTTTCTTGTTTTTAATCGTATCCTTCTTCTTTCCACGTTACTTATATATATGCGTGCAATAAAAGCTTTTTTGGGTTATTCTGAGCTGACCTGCAATCGTCAATGTCGCCGTGTTTTCATGACGGCAGCTAAGCAGCCACCGCTATGCTACACTGACCATGTTGGAATTTTATCCTATGTAGATGTTCATCAAGTTTGACAGTGATATTATTTTGCAAAAACAGGACATATGTATCAGTTTTTTCAGCGCGCCTGTCTTCAACAATATTTTTCTGACAGAACTTGATAGAACTGTGGCAGATTGTCTCGAAGTGACGACGGTTAAGAAAGTGTTTAGTTATGTGGATAATTTTATTATTTTTATTGAAAGCTCGTGGGAAAGTTTTGGAAGGGAGAGTACTAATGCGTTGAATCTGTTTCGTGATGGCCTTAATCTCATTGAATGGACTGTCGAATGGCCTAGCAATAGACAAATACGGTTTTTTATATATATATATTTTTCTGACAACCGGCTCTGCTGGTGCCATGATCCGCGTACTAATAAAGCTTTACTACCATGACATTCGGCTCATTCCAAACTAACCAAGAACGGCATCGTGACGACTATGCCTCAAGAACGCATTGAACCAATCATGTGCGCACCTTATGAAGCAGAGCTTCCATAATCAGATCTCACGTTTGCAAGAAGCTAACTATCCGGACCATGTTTCAGTTTACGTTGCAGAAAAGTAGTTGAAAAATATTCGCAGAAGTTCAAGGCAGCCTAATGTTCATGACGATGCATCGGCACAAACGAGCAGCACATCCACATTTTCTCATGTTCACCAGCTGTCACACAGCCTTATAAAGGTGACGGTTCGGAAGAATGTGAGGGTGTTGTATTCAGTGTGCGATAGACTTGGAAAATTGTGTCATCACAAATCGATCTCGTGAAAAAGGATATTGGGCACAATAATGCATACACTAAACTTTGATGTGTGCATATCGTCTGTTATTTATGTTATTTTGTTACCTTGTGGGAAAAGTATGTCGGTCAAACCAGTAGGTGTGTGCACGAGCGACTGAGAGAGCAAGCACAGTTACGAGTCGAATAAACTGCCAACGGAAGGTTTTCTCGCTCTTCACATCCATACATGTGGTTGCCGGCCTTTGTTCCAGAATACAATCATTGTTGGTCGGCATAAAGATGAGATGACACGTTTGATCGTTGAAGACGAACCTATTGACGCTCTAGTGATATTTGTATCATGTCAAGCCTTTAATTGCATTGTCACCCAAGGAACCGGGGTTCCTTCATACGCGGTGATGCATGTGATGGACTTTTCATACGCGGTGATTTATCTGTGATGGACTTTTTCTTTTATGTAGATGACAGTGTCGCGCAGCTGTCAGAGGTAACCCATGTGCCTATCCGCCTGCCTGACGATTATGGCTTAAAAGTGGCTTGGTGGTTGATAATAAACATGTTGTTAGTGGCGCTCTGTCCTGTCATTCTATTCCTTCCCCCGTATTTCACCTCGCGCTGCAAAACATCCCTGCATATGAATGTATAGTTCGCGCCTACAGATGGGATATCTTCATCTTCGTCGTCGTCATTCGCAACAAGAAAAGCAAGCATGAGTCGAAATTTCTGAGCTTTTGCTTGATGTGATGCTTCAATACATAGATATTTTTTTTTCAAGGTGAGCAATTTTCAAGTAAAACTCTTCGTTCACTCAGTTATATGACAATAATCCGAATGATCAATTCTTATAGATACGCTTTTTAAAAATATGCGAATCCATAGGGCACTGATATTTGCAGGTATTTGAGTTTCGATGACATCGGCTTTCCTTCTTTGTGGTGCAAATTTCTTGCCTTTTTTAATGTTTATTACAACGCGCAATCACGTTTTTATTTTTCGCCAAGGGTTTCCATTAGGAAGTGGCATGATCAGTCACATTGACAGTAACATCAACGTGAATGTTGGCCAGGCAGCCATCGCAAGCGCGTGGCATGGTCCCGATAGAACGGGAAGAGGCCGATGCGGTGGCGTGTATAGAAAACAACAGCGTTCCTGGCAACGTGCGGAACTGACGTCTGGACGCCGATGAGCCGTTCAACGCAGTGAGTCCCGAAAAAAAGAACTTTTTCGCTGCTATGCTACGATGAAGTGGAAGCCAGCCATGCACGCGCTCGTCTTCGAACTCATTCAGACAACTGAGCTCAGTAACAATGGTATTCGTACCTCGCCGAGCTCGGAAACAAGTGCGACATGTCAAATTTGTGGTGATGATCCTCTGCCTCGCTGCGGAATGCAACCGGGTCAGATCTCCGAATTGTGCGCGTGGTAAGTTCTCCTGGTAACTTGGAAGGAGGCGGAAGCAGTGTGCGCCGTTGTCGCCCACGCGCTGTGACTAAGGCCCCGCTGATGCAGCGTTCTCGCAGGATATGTCGCACAGTGCCACACGACCACCATAAGCACCACAGTAAAAGGTAACGCTGCTACCTGCTCCTGGTTTGGTCACTGTGCACCACCTCGACGAGGATGGATGGGATGCGAAGACCAATCCACCGCCGCCGTCAGCCCACGACTCGCCATCGCTGACACCTCTGCCATCGCTCGCAGCTGCTCCGCTACCGACACCCCGGGACTTCATTCTGGAGCCAGTATGGCACCTCGTGTTTAATCACAAACAAGATCTTCAAAACAGCGGACTTTTGTAGACTCATCCCTTTAACCAGCTTGTAGCCCACATACCCGTCGGCCGACTGTGACAAGTCGTAGGTAATGACGTGGCACACATCCTTGATGTCCAAGCCTCGGGCAGCCTCTTCGCTGGCCACAATGAGCGGGCAGGTGCCCCAACACAAGTCCAGCGTACCCTTGTTAGCTACTCCAGCGTGCAACAGTGGAGCCAGCGCCGAACACTCAAGCTTTCCGGCCCTTTTCCACAATTTATTCGTTGCTGGCGCGAGAGTTTCAGGACATCTTTCTCTTGCACTCGGTTGGCATCCTGAGCGGAGCCAATTATCGTGAATGTATGCGCCTATAATATTTTGAACGTAAATATAGCTAATTGCTGACAGGTTTCTGGTGCTGGCGCGAAAGATCAGGACATCTAATTCATGCACTCGGATGACATTCTGAGTGGGGCTAACTATCGTGAATTTATGCGCTTATAATATTTCTGAACGCAATTATATGTAATTACTGATAGGTTCCTCGCGCTAGCCCACGAGTTGCTCGACATCTAGGTCATGCACTCAGTGGGAAATCTGGGCGAGGTCAACTAAAGTGAATTTATGCGCTTATGAAATTTTTAGAACAATTTGATAGATATTTACTGATAGTTTTCTGGTGCAATACGTGTCTTGAGATGCAGAGCTCATCCTTCTGAATAAAAAATAAGTTTACTGTGTTTATGAGTCAAATCAATATATAGTTATTGTAGAGAGAAAGGCCCCGAAAAATTCTATACCGTGATTTTTGTTTTTTACAGTACACCTAACTCCAAGTATAGATGCGTAGCCGGCATTTCCCCTCCAAAGGAATGCAACCACTGACCACTAGGTCACAACAAAATCTTTCGGGTGGACAGCTGATCACCGTAACCACTGAGCCTCGGAGGCGGCGAACACTTCTGCGAAGTGTATGTAAATTCGCCTGGATATTAGCAGCGTAAATTTATAAGCCTGGTATTGATCCGAGCTGGGTTAACAGAAACAATCAGTGTAATGAACGGGCATGTGCTCGCGAAGTGTATGTAAATTCGCCTGGATATTAGCAGCGTAAATTTATAAGCCTGGTATTGATCTGAGCTGGGTTAACAGAAACAATCAGTGTAATGAACGGGCATGTGCTCGCTTCTTCTTCTTCTTTTTCTTCATCTGAAGCTTGGCTCACAGAACACGTAGTTGGATTTGTCCTGTGTGGGATGCTATAACTCCGATGTGCAAGAAGTAGTATACTGAGAGCAAAAAAGAGATAGAGGGAGAAATACAAAAATATGGTGAAAGGATTTCTTCGCAAAGCCCCATTTGTAACCCCAAACCCACGATCTGGGGGCCAGCGCCTAACTACTCGGCAACCCAGGCACGCTAGCAGGGCATAGCATAAGCTTGCGTAGTACAATACAGACGGTTTCATTACTGCAAGCGTCTTACGCCAAAAAACTTCCAGGGACGTCATTTACCAGCTCCTAACGTCGAACTAAAAGCACGTTTCTTTCAAGGATAAGGAAAGTTTTTGTTCACTTTTTCAGATAGAAGGAACGTTCGTATAGGGAATCTTTTATACCTTTCAGGTAGCTGAAAAGAGAATTTATTTGAATATATTTTGCTCAATAAAGGCAAGAAAGTGTACAAAATCAGCAGGCTATTTTCTAAAGCTCTTCTTGCACACCAATGCAATTGAGTAACATCGGTAGCTGAAACCGGATGTCAACATGGGCCTCTGTTTGTAAAAACTGAAAGGGTCTATAACAAAGAGGTTACAAAGAGCTTAATTTGATTGATATGTGGGGTTCAACGTCCCGAAATTACCATATGTATATGAGAGACACCATAGTGGACGGCTCTGAAAATTTCGACCAACAGAGATTCTTTTTTTCTATGCTCTAACCACTGAGCTATCACAGCGGCCTACTGAGATTCTTTGACGTGCACCTTAATCTGAGCACACGGGCGTACAACGTTTCTGCCTCCATCGAAAATGCAGCCGCCGCCACCGAGATTCGGTTCCCCGACCTAAGGGTCAGCAGCCGAGTACCTTAGCCACTAGACCACCGCGGTGGGGCAGGAGGTGAAGATCGGGGCTTCGTGGTTTTTTCGCGTTTTTGCTTCTTAGAAAAAGCTGATGACGCTGTTTCGGTGGTTTTTAATGTAAATGTTGGCGTATCATTGAACAAAATAATAGCATAGGCTATCCAGTTGTGCAAAAATATTGTTACGGTGCATCATCGACAGGAGCAAGCGTGGCACTTAGCGAAGATGAAGAAGACGCCTGTGCGTTAGGCGCTTGCGCGAGTTACTCAGACATCTTGTTCGGCTGCCGATTCTCGGTGGACGCTGTCCTGTAAGCCAAGATCTCGCCCCGTCACATTTGGTGGAGGTGCTGGGTAACCGCCTCGCAACGAAACTTCGCAGCGGCCGACGTTTGAAGGGTCATTCCACAACGATGACGGATAGTACGGCGTCTGCATCTGCTCCTGGTGTTCCTGTGGCCGAATATGATGCGGTAACTACATCTCCGTCTGCGACCAGAGCCTTCGTTCTCGAACCCCCGCGGGATCCTGGCACGTTCAGCGGTTCCGGCGATCCAGATGAAGTTGACGTTGAAGATTGGCTGGCAGAGTACGAACGTGTGAGTACTCGATACCACTGGGGCCCGACTCTTATGCTGGCAAACCTGTTATTCTATCTTAGAGGAACCGCCAAATCGTGGTATGAGAACCATGAAACAGAACTTGGGAGTTGGGCAGTGTGCAGGGAAAAAATGCTGGACCTGTTCGGAAAGCCGATTGGAAGAAAAATGGCCGCGAACAAAATGCTCGCGTCTCGGGCGCAGACCTCGACCGAGTCTTACGTCTCCTATATAGAAGATGTGTTGTCGTTGTGTCGCAAAGCCAATGCCGAGATGCCGGAGGCTGAAAAGGTCGGGCATATTCTTAAGGGGATTGCGGATGACGCATTCAACCTCCTCATCTGCAAAAAATTTTCTACAGTGGACGCCATTATAAAAGAATGTCGGCGCTTTGAGCAACCGAAGAGCCGGCGGATTAACAGCGTGTTTATCCGCCTTCCGAATACGGCTGCAACATCATCTTGCGAAGACCGTGCAAGAACACAGCCACCACCTCTAGATTCATCGGATCAGGTGACCCGAAATGTACGGCGCGAACTTGAAGCCATTGCCTCTGCTCCGGCTCACGCCGCTGCAAGTGACACCACCCCCCTCACTGCTAACATGGTTCAAGCCATCGTCCGCCAAGAACTCTCCAGCATAGGTATTCCCTCGGTGTGCGCTTTGACCAGCCCGCAGCGAGCTTCATGGCGTCCACCCTCGTCCTATCACGAGCAGCAGTTTACGGCCCGATCTCGCGACCCTGCAGCGTGGAGAACCGTCGACAATCAACCAATTTGTTTTCATTGCTACCGTATCAGTCATGTCCGTTACTGCAATTACCGCTGGTCCTCGCCACCTCGGACTTCATCTCAACCTCACTACCGACAGGACAGCACCCGCTTCGCGTCTGCTGCGCAGCCTTCTCCGCAAAACAACTACAGAAGGTTCAACAGCCGATCTCCGTCACCGCATGGTGATCAGTCGCGTTCGCCTCCAGGACGTCGCCAGTCGTCTCGCTCACCCCAGACTCGCAGGCCGTCGTCCCCATTCAACCCCGCTCCTGCTTACCCGGAAAACTAAACGGTGCAGCGCCCGGAGGTGAGGCTGCATTTTCGACTCCCTCCACAAATCCTCTCTTGACGCTTCCGACGAGACAAAATTTGTTAGACGTTGCCGTTGACGGTGTGCCTATTTCTGCCCTTATAAATACTGGAGCGCACATTTCTGTAATGAGCGCGAACCTTCGCCGACGCCTGCATAAAGTGCTCACGCCTGCCGCTTCCCACAAACTTCGTGTCGCTGATGGGAGGACCCCTGATGTTCAAGGGATGTGCACGGCCTGTGTGTCCATTGCCGGTCATCCTACATTAGTTCAGTTTGCCGTCATTTAAATGTGTCCTCATGACCTAATACTTGGTTTGGACTTCCTGTCACGTCATTCTGCGCTCATTGATTGTGCCACTGGTGCTCTTCAGCTTGAACTGCCGCAGTTTGCCGATTTTCCAGCAGACTATTCTCCCCGTTTATGCTCTCGTCACCCCGTTCGCTTGCCTCCGCAAGCTGCTACATATGTCACTTTGTCGTGCTCACGTCATGTGCCCGACGGTGACTATCTCGTCACTCCTATAGTCGACGTACTGATGGCCCGAGACGTCGCCCTTGCTCACACTGTTGTCGCCGTCGCTAATAATGCAGTGGTTATACCACTACTCAACGTGAGTCTCTTGACTCAAGTTATTCCGCAAGACATGTCTTTGGCCACCCTATCTCCACTTGACAGCTGCAACGTTACTGGTTTGGACACCGATACTACATCCCCCTGTCTTGGCCGCAATTACACTCTGCCTGCAGATGACATTAACAAGATTATTGCTCCCGACCTTACTGCAGTGCAAGCTGCCAGCCTCCGTAGTCTGCTAACATCATATAAAGACGTTTTCGACTTTGACCACCGCCCTCTCAGCCAAACAACTGCAGTGACTCACCGGATCAACACTGGTGATGCCAGTCCTATACGGCGGCGTCCATATCGCGCATCTCACAAGGAACGCCAAGTAATTCAAAATTAAGTGGATAAAATGATTACTAAAGACGTAATAGAACCATCATCCAGCCCCTGGGCCTCCCCAGTCGTGCTCGTTGAGAAGAAAGATGGCAGTTGGCGCTTTTGCGTGGACTATTGCCTTTTAAACAAAGTGATCCACAAAGATGTCTACCCTTTGCCTCGGATTGATGACGCCCTCGATTGCCTCCATGGTGCCCAATACTTTTCGTCTATCGACCTTCGGTCCGGCTATTGGCAAATTTCCGTCGACCCCATGGATCGTGAAAAAATCGCTTTCGTTACGCCCGACGGCCTGCCGTTTGAACTGTGTAATGCGCCGGCAACTTTCGAGCACATGATGGACTCCCATCTCCGAGGATATAAGTGGTCCATCTTCTTATGTTACTTAGACGATGTCATCGTCTTTTCACCTACCTTTGACAGCCATATAACACGTCTGTCAGCCGTTCTGGATGTTTTTCGAAGAGCTGCTCTCCAGCTCAATTCTGCAAAATGCCATTTCGGACGTCGCCAAATCACCATACTCGGCCACCTTGTCAGTGCCGATGGTGTTCAACCAGATCCCGAAAAGGTGCGAGCAGTACAACAATTTACTTAACCACGCTCAACCAAGGACGTCCGAAGTTTTGTAGGGCTATGTTCCTATTTTCGTCCATTTGTCCGCAACTTCGCCGACATCGCTCGACCGCTTACTGATCTCTTAAAGAAAGACGTTCCATTCGCATGGCGTATAGAGCAAGCGGACGCCTTTTCGGCTCTTATCCATCTGCTGACTATGCCACCAATACTGGCCAATTTCGACCCAGCATCACCTACAGAGCTTCGGACCGATGCCAGTGGCCATGGAATTGGAGCGGTCTTTGGCCAACGACAGCACGGAAAGGACCGCGTGATTGCTTACGCCAGTCGTCTTCTTTCACCTGCCGAACGGAAGTTCTCCATCATTGAGCGTGAATGCCTAGCTTTAGTGTGGGCCGTGGCGAAATTCAGGCCTTACCTGTATGGCCGAACTTTTTCCGTTGTTACGGACCATCACGCTCTTTGCTGGCTGTCATCACTAAAGGACCCATCTGGACGTCTTGGCC
This sequence comes from Rhipicephalus annulatus, assembly GCA_013436015.1. Lineage (NCBI taxonomy): Eukaryota > Metazoa > Arthropoda > Arachnida > Ixodida > Ixodidae > Rhipicephalus > Rhipicephalus annulatus. The sequence goes on along the minus strand of WOVY01014129.1, from coordinate 42,722 downwards.
GCTGGGCGCTCCGTCGGCAAGAATACTCATTCGTGGTCCACTACAAGTCAGGACGCCTCCACACAGACGCAGACTGTCACGTTATCCGGTTGAAACGGCCGCCTTGACAGACCTTGATTCAGACCCCTGCGTTCTCTCCATCCACGCTTTGGGTGATATCTCCATCGAACAACGACGTGACCCGTCGTTACTCTCCATCATCGAGCGTCTGACCTCTGCTCCAACAGACCCTTCCGTTCACCTGTTCGAACTGCACGACAACATTCTGTACAGTCGCAGCTTCAACGCTGATGGCCCGGAATTACTACTCGTGCTTCCCCATCACCTGCGTACCAGCGTTCTCGAACAACTGCATGACGTACCTACAGCCGGTCACCTAGGCGTCTCTCGAACCTACGATCGTGTGCGACGTCGCTTTTTCTGGCCCGGACTGTATCGTTCTGTGGTTCGCTACGTCACTTCTTGCGACCGCCGCCAACGCCGCAAGCGCCCCTCTGTGCTACCATCTGGCCTCCTACAGCCCATTGACATACCGACGGAACCATTCTTCCGTGTTGGCCTTGACCTCTTGGGCCCATTTCCTACGTCCACCTCCGGAAATAAATGGGTTGCAGTCACCACAGACTACGCCACACGCTTTGCCATCACTAAAGCACTGCCGACAAGCTGTTCCACTGACGTCGCTGACTTTCTCTTGTATGAAGTTATTCTTCATCACGGCGCTCCGCGGCAGCTGCTTACTGATCGAGGAAGGTACTTTCTTTCACGTGTTGTGGATGACATTCTCCGCGCCTGCTCCACTGAGCACAAGCTTACCACCGCTTATCATCCACAGACAACTGGATTGACCGAGCGTCTGAACCGAACGCTGACGCAGATGCTGTCAATGTACGTTTCGCCAGATCACCGTGGCTGGGACAAAGCACTCCCCTTTGTCACGTTCGCGTACAATTCTTCACGGCACGACACAGCTAGTTATTCGCCGTTTTATTTGCTATTTGGCCGACATCCAGCATTACCATTTGACACACTCCTTCCTTCGGCTGCCCCCTTGTCTACTGAGTACGCCAGCGACGTCGTTTATCGAGGCCATGCAGTCGGTCAGCTTGCCCGTGATCGGCTGCACTTGTCGCAAGCGCAGCAAAAAGATCGCTATGACAGTCGCCACCAAAGCGTGCACTTCTCGCCGGGATCTCTGGTACTTCTCTGGACACCAAACCGCCAAGTCGGCTTATCAGAGAAGCTACTATCACACTACCATGGCCCCTACAAAACGTTACGACAACTTAGTGACGTGAGCTACGAGATCGCACCCCTAAACAATGCCTTTTCGACCACCCCACTCCAGACAGACGTTGTACACGTTTCCAGACTGAAACGGTATCACCCTCCTCGTTCGTCGCCGCCGTACTAAGCGCCGTGACGGCGCTTCCGCCGCAGGGGAGTGATGTTACGGTGCATCATCGACAGGAGCAAGCGTGGCACTTAGCGAAGATGAAGAAGACGCCTGTGCGTTAGGCGCTTGCGCGAGAGGCAACTCAGACATCTTGTTCGGCTGCCGATTCTCGGTGGACGCTGTCCTGTAAGCCAAGACCTCGCCCCGTCACAATATGAACGTTGTTGGAACTCTTGAAAGTATTCGAAAAGGAGGAAGAATAGCCTGGACATATTTTTTATTGCAAAAACTCGCAAAGTTGACATTCCTTTTCGAGTCATAGTCGTAAATAGGTACTTGGCAAAAGGAACTCGCTGTTTTTTTTTGTTATACAAACTTAGTGTTCTCGAAGTCTGAGACCCGTCTCTAAGAGCTCCGATAGTATTTTGGGCTTCATGAAAGCTCATAAAAATGAAGGGCTAAAATCTTTCTCAATTTATGTGACGGACCTTCATTTTTCCCTCCCCCATCTACAATCGCTAAAATGTGTTAAAAGTAGCATTGATGAGTTTGATGCCGTCAAGTTTTCTTCTGAGTCGGTGTGTCCGCTGATCTACTTTTCTTAGTGTTGTAAATGCGATGTCAACCCGCAACGTTACGTGCGTGGTGCCATTGCACATGCTCCAAGGTCATTTTTCTTGTTTCTTATCATATCCTTCCCTTTTCAACTTTATTTATCATTATGCGTGCAATAAACGCTTTTTGGGTTGTTCTCAGCTGACGCAGTCGTCAATGTCTCCATGTTTTCATGGCGGCTGCTGTATATACATATATAAGCTGCCACCGCTATGCTACAGTGGCGACGAGCCGAGAAAACGCCCAGGCAGTCAAGCAGGAACCCGAAGCTTAACATTCAGGGACAGCCGTGCCACTGACAACAATGGCCTCCTACATGCTTCCTACCTTCGACGGCGCCACAGTTAAGTGGAAGCCTTACCTCGTTAAAGTGGAGGCTTATTTTAAAGCTAATGCAATCTCTGATTCTGCTAAGAAGAGGACACTCATAGTAGCTGCACTTAGCACCTCAACCGTCCAAATTCTGATGGGGAGGATAGCACCTGCCAAGCCCAATGCCTTAAGATATGATGAAGTATTCAAAGTGCTAAATGACCACTACGACCCAAGGCGAAATAAACTCGCAGAAAGCTTCCAGTTTTTTAACCGCTGCCAGCATGACAGGGAGTCCATTAACGATTTCGTCGTCGAAATTCGACGCATCGCGGACAATTGCAACTTCGGAAATTCTCTGAACAGGCTACTTAGAGACCGAATCGTCTGTGCACTCTAAGCCGAAAAGGACTAAAGTGGGGTGTGCCATTGGTTTTTTAGTGGACTAAATGCGCTGCCACAGAATGTGAACCAATTTTGAACCAATTTCGCACTAACTGCGGGAGTAACGGCAAGGGTTCAACTGTTGCCCCAAGCACTTACTCCACTTGGTTTAAATGTTGGTCCCAGTAGAATGCTCCAGTGGGACTAACAGTTGAACCGTCTGGACCAATGGCAAAAAAATGGCGACACTGCGTTTGTGGAGTATAATTTATGTTTATTCTAATTTAATCAACACTAAAGAACATAGCATGTTATTCATGCAACACACACACATATATATATACATATGCACTATTATTTCAAAGTCAAATACCGCAAACACTAATTGCCCGCGCTATGCTACAGAAAACAGACTATCGGGTATATATAATACAGTATTTTGACCTCCCATCTAGTGCCAGTGGGCGACTTTTACTCGGCTTAAAAAAACAATAAACATTGACACCGTAACGCGAAAATTTACATGGGCTAATTCGTAGCACCGATGCGCACCGATCTTTTAACATGGATCCATGTAATCTTCAACATGCCCCCAGCCCGAGAAAACGAATTATCAGCTGGCATTCGATCATGTCGGCTTAACCAGCGTTCACAGTGCTGGTGCAAAAATAGCAGCGGCGCTTATGCGGGAAAGCCGGCGAAGCAGCCAGGCGCCCCGCCGATGCCCTACCGTGTCGGCTTGCCGACGGCGTCGCTAGGCTTACGACGAGTACGGCTAAACGACCACCGGCGATCGCCACATGCGGCTCGCGTAGAATTTTCGTCGTCGGTATTTTATAGTCACAAATGAGCAATAGGTAAGTGTCCCATGTTCGCGGTGTCTCACCGAGTGATGTGGATATCTGTATATTTACAGCGACGAGACCGTTCGCAGACACGGTTCTTTCATCGTGCTGGTAAATCGCTCCCTGTGTACCGCCGGCCGCACGATTAGTCGTATCCGCGATTGCCTACACGCTGGATTTTTTATAACAATTGTCGCGTAGAGAAAAAGACATAAGTTTGTCTGAGCTACATTTTCTGTGAATTTGTACGCGACGTTTCCTTCGCTTGTGCCGGCAATGCACTCACACCGGCAGCCAGCTTGATACCAATGACGCACGAAGCCTACTTTTTCTCTATATCGTTTTGAAGTTGTGGTCACTGTGTGGGTACACGACCACTGATGAACAGCTTACTTTTATTAGCGTTGTCAGTGTTCATCGTAGTTCGAACTAATACAGCACATTGAAACGTGTTATTCACATTGCCTGTGTTCGGCAATATTCACTTGGTTTCGGCCCGCCCGTGCCGACATGGTGGAAACGCGAGGGCGCTTGCTGTGTGCACTGATTTCGTGTTGTACCACTTGTCTCTCATAACATCTTCTATTCGTTTCATAGTGCTTCGCTTCAACAGTGGCGTATAGCCTATATAACTTGTTTTCATGATCGCCGACCACGCCAAGCATTGCAGTGCAGCATCGACAGGAGGCGATCGCGGCGCAGTTGCCCTCCCCGTTTGTCCCTTCATAGCCGGGCGTTTGCGCACGATACGCTCTGTCACGCATTTACTCTTTGTTGGACGAACCGTTCGTCCGTCGGTTTAACGACTGCAGTTAGTCCAACTTTGTCAAATTTCGGCTTAGAGTGTAGTGTGCGTTCAAGTGCTGTGCACAAGCAACTTCTAACAAAGAAAGATTCAACTCTTAAGAAAGCAGAGTTGATATCACTAGCCACTGAAACGGCAGAAAAAGATTCCGAAACGATTTCTGTAGACGTACCACCTGTTCTTGGCCATTTCAAGGGGGTGCGCCTCTCGAAATCAAAGTGTTGCCTTCCATCTTCTCTCCCGAAAAAAAATTTCTGGCTACGCGCCTGATGGAAGTCTATACAGGTTCCCCGGGGTGCGTCATATCGCGACTTTTTGAAAAGCATCGCAAATGCTGGCCAAGTTTAAAGCTATACTGCTACAGTGGAAGGTTGCCGGTGATGGGTGAACTTCAACTTTGTGTGAGATACCACGATACTTCTGTTGACTGTGCTCTTGTCGTTCTAGACTGCCCCGGACCAACCTTGTACGGCCGAGACCTGCTAAACCTTCTGCAACAAGCTGGCACTCCGGTAATAAGTCACACATCAAGACAAGACGACAGCTTTTCAAGCGAAGCACCACAGCGTCAACGCCCTTCGGCACACCTACGAAGGTGTTCTTTTTTTCGGAAAATTTGGGCTTGATCAAGAAACACCAGCCAGCCTCCTACTGAAGGAAGACGCAGTTCCCGAATTCTCTAAGGCTAGTTCTATTCCATATGTTTTACGTCACAAAGTATCGCAAGAACTTCCCCGGTTAGTGCAGCTAGGAGTAATATCACCAGTGGAGCATTATAACTGGGTGACGCCTATTGTGCCTGGTCTGAAGGACGGTTCGTTTAGAATATGTGGAGACTTCATAGCTATTCTCAATCCTGCTTGTTCCACGGAACCGTACCCGCTCCCAGTTATTCAAGATATTTTGCGTCATTAGGAGATGGTCAGTTCAGTACGCTTGACTTGCGGGACGCCCTGAACCAGGTGGCTCTGGACGAAGACTCTTGAGAACTTTGAGTTATTAACACTCGCAAGGGTCTGCTTTGTTACAACAGGCACCCATTTGGCATTTCTTCCGCCCTAGTCATATTTCAAATAAAAAATTGCACCATACCCATGGAGTGAATAATGAGTGGGCGCAGTGTCCGTCCCTGCGCCCATTCATTCGTCTGTCTGTCTGTCTGTCTGTCTGTCTGTCTGTCTGTCTGTCTGTCTGTCTGTCTGTCTGTCTGTCTGTCTGTCTGTCTGTCTGTCTGTCTGTCTGTCTGTCCATCTACTGAACACTCCAAGTACCACCATCCCACGTTTTTGTATCGTGATCACAGTCGCGTGATCGTCTCTATCCTTCCCCTGTGGCACATACCCCCTCTCTTGGGTATGTGCCACCACCGGTTACGCACAACGACCACGGGGGACGCACAAGTCATGTCATAGGGAGCTTCACCCCTAAAATAGACGCAGTTATCTCTGGCCTACCTGGCGTTCAGCCTTACTTGGATTACGTTCTCGTCTCTGCAACTGTTGGTAGTTGCGGAGCACAATTTCACAATTTGTTAGAACGATTCACAGAACATGGCGTGAAGCTCAGATACGATAAGTGTAAATTTAGGAAGCCATCGGTCCCTTGTCTTGATCATCGCATTGATCAAGCCCGCCTTCACCCAAATGAGCAAGACAAAGATGCTATTGTTATTGCACCAAGCCCCAAAAACTTTAATGAGCTCCGTTCGTTTCTTGGGATAATAACATTTTATTCAAAGTTTCTAACGAACATGTCAGATATGGTGTTCCCATTGTAGCAACTGTTGGGAAAAAACGAGTGATTGCAGTGGAAGCCAGCACAGGAATATGCATTTCGCTAGGCAAAGCAGTGTCTTAAAAATGCTGGAGTTTTTATGCATTTTGACCCATCGAGGCAACTGAAGTTGGAATGCGATGCATGCTATCGTGGCATAGGCGCCGTTCTTTTTCAAACAAATGGAGGCACTAATAGACCGGTCGTATTCTAGTCCAGAACCCTGACAAAAGCCGAAAGGAATAATGCTCAATAAGAACGAGAAGCACTGGCACTGGTTTATGGAGTTACTAAATTCAGAGAGTACCTCCTAGGTCGAGAGTTTGTTCTGGTTACTGACCACCAGCCCCTTCTGGGACTGTTGAGGCCCAACGGTCAGACGCCTGCAATGGCCGCAGCTCCCACGCAACGGTGAGCTCTCTACCTTGGTGGTTACCGTTACAAGCTTGAGTATGTCCGAGGAAAGCAGCTACTGAGTGCTGATGCGCTGAGCAGACTACCGCTACGGAGCCAAGATGCCGTCACGGAACTTCAACCAGAAGGGTATGTATTTTCTTTGAATAGCCTGGATGAAGGCATAGGCACAACGCGCGAGGTGAAGGATTGAACCACCAGGGACTCTATTCTATCCCGTGTAAAACAAAGTGTGTTGCACAGCTTACCCATGGCGCAGTACGTCTTGATTCTTCCTTAGTTCCTTTTCCGGATCGCCAATTGGAGCTGTCTCTGGCACATGAGCTCGTGTACTGGGGATATCGTGTCGTCATACTTGCCGCGGCGTGGCAGCGTTTGTTGCAATTACTGAATGAGACTGATCAAGGCTCTTCGACAATGAAAACAATGGCGCGATCGTTGTTTCGGAGGCCAGGTATTCACCGAGACATAGCGTTAACAGCAGCGCAATGCCAAATTTGCATTAAACGTTTGCCTATGCCTCCAGCAGCCCCACCTTTGAACTGGCCGGAAACGCAAAAGAGATGGTCGCGGGTTCACGTCGATCTTGCAGGCCCGATAGAAGGCAAAATGTTTCTAGCGGCAGTGGATTCTCACACGAAATGGATAGAAGCAGTGCCACTGAACACGGCTACTTGGACAACCACAATCAACTGCTTACGTGACATATTTAGCCATTTTGAGGTACCAAGAACCGTAGCATCTCAAATAGAACACCATTCACCAGTCACAATTTTGCTATGTTTGCTCGCAGAAACAATACGCATCTAAGAACCGCCCCTTTCCATCCGCAGTCCAATGGAGCGGCGAAAGGGCAGACAGGACAGTTAAAGATGGTCTTCAGAAGATGAAATATGGGAAGCTCGAGCATAGCATTAAAAGGACCGACAACTGCCCACAACATCAACTGAGATGACTGCACGAACGGAAAGATTGTCCCTTAAAGTGACTCACACAAACCATTTTTTCTCGTGAGAAGTGGGTTTTTATTTATATTTCTTCGTTGAAAATCACGAAAAATGGCCTGTGGCGTCTCTAGTGGCAAAAACATAAACTATCATGAATTCCTTGTCACGTGACCATGCATTAATGTACACGGTCAACAACTTATTTATTAGTATTGGAATATTTTTGATTCTCTATAGCAAAAGATAATATTTTAGAAAAGTATGTGTATAAGCTCGCGCTAGTAGTATGCATTAAAGTGGCGCTGCCGTTGCGTGACATGCGCAGTTCCGTTTTCGATTAATTGGCTTGACGACGTGGTGCAAATGCAGGGTAGCACTACAGAGCCATACCGTCTCATTGTAACTGCTTGTTATTTTCATAAAATGTTCTAAAGCACAGAGTAAACGTGCTTAGGCATAGTTCAAGGACATCCTGCGAAATAAGAACAACGCCAGCATGTATAAGCCACAAAAACAGCTACCGCCATCCCTCTCAATACTCAGCGTTTCCGGATGAAAAGGCACTATCGCGTTCAGAGCCTTTCAGATCGGAAAGTACTGCTTATAAAATGACCACGGGCCTTCGGATTAACTACTGCAGCCATGATAACTACGAATTGTAAGCTTTCTGTCATTCAGGAAAAAACTCGATTTAAAAAAGTTGCTCAATTACAGGGGGTCTCCGCAGATATCCGGATGATTGCCATCGGAAATGGTTCTGGGATATCAGATACGGTTGCGCCTGGACACCTGCTTCCCTGAATCGGGTGCGCCCACTTCTAAAAAGGAAACTGACGAGTTGCTGCCATCGACGAACTGCGCTGTGCATGTCCGACCCTACGGGTCTAATCGTAAATGGGTCTCAAGGCGGGTAACAGCCACATCGAGAGGGCTTATGGTCACAGTGGAGACTCCTCAAGCAATCGTGCGGCGTCACATAGATCAAGTGCGTACTGGTAGGTGACTTTCACAGGACGAACCACTGTGGACCGAACCAGGATCTAAAAGCAAAGGCAAAACGCTGAAAGCAATACCACTTTACCCGCAGACAACCGCGAACCCAGACGAAGCTGTGGGAGCGTCACCACAAGAAGCTTGCCCAGCCACCGACGAGCATGAGCCTGTTGCAGTCCCAAGACCCCTGGCACTTCGGTAGGAGGAAAAAAAGACCGTACATCCACTACGGCACTCCACAAGAACACGAAAGCCAGTACATCGTTTTGTACAAAGGAAGAAATGCTGTAATTGCGGTGTCTACCCGCCCCTTACGCTCACGGTGCCTTTGCGTGGGTGCCAAGATAATTTTTCTTGTTTTTTATTGTATAGTTCCCCTTTCCACGTTACTTATATCTATGCGTGCAATAAAAGCTTTTTGGTTATTCTTAGCTGACCTGCAATCGTCAATGTCTCCGTGTTTTCATGACGGCAGCTAAGCTGCCACCGATAAGCTTCACTGACCATGTTGGATTTTTATCCTATGTAGACGTTTTTCAAATTTAACCGTGATATTATTTTGAAAAAAACAGGACATATGTATCAGTTTTTTCACAGTGCCTGTCTTCAGCAATATTTTTCTGGCAGAACTTGATAGAACTGTGGATGATTGTCTCGGAGGAACGACGATTAAGAAAGTGTTTAGGTATGTTGATAATTTTAATACTTTTATTGAAAGCTCTTGGAAAAATTTTGAAAGGGAGGTTACTAATGCGTTGAATCTGTTTCGCGATGGCCTTAATCCCATTAAGGTGGCTGTCGATTGGCCTAGCAATGGACAAATAAGATTTTTTAGATATAAGTCTTTAATTTGCTGACAACAGGCTCTGCTGGTGCCATGATCCGCGTGCTCAGAAAGCTTTACTCACATTACATACGGCTCATTCCAAACCAACCAAGACAGAAATCGTGACGACTATGCCTCGAGAACGCATTGAACAAATCATGTGCGCGCCTTATGAAGCAGAGCTTCCATAATCAGATCTCACGTTTGCAAGAAGCTGGCTATCCGGACCATGTTTCAGTTTACGTTGCAGAAAAGTAGTTGAAAATTATTCGTGGAAGTTAAAGGCAGCCTAATGTTCATGACGATGCATTGGCACAAACGAGCAGCACATCCACATTTCCTCATGTTCACCAGCTGCCACACAACCTAATAAATGTGATGGTTCGGGACAATGTGAGGGTGTTATTTTCAGTGTGCGATAGACTTGGAAAATTGTGTCATCACAAATCGATCTCGTGGAAAAAGGATATTGGGCACAATAATACATACACTCAACTTTGTGGTGTGCATATCGTCTGTTATTTATGTTGTTTTGTTACCTTGTAGGAAAAGTATGTCGGTCACACCAGTAGGTATGTGCACGAGCGACTGAGAGAGCAAGCACAGTTACGAGTCGAATAAACTGCCAACGGAAGGTTTTCTCGCTTTTCACATCCATACATGTGGTTGCCGGCCTTTGTTCCAGAATACAATCATTGTTGTTCGGCATAAAGATGAGATGACACGTTTGATCGTTGAAGACGAACCTATTGACGCTCTAGTGATATTTGTATCATGTCAAGCCTTTAATTGCATTGTCACCCAAGGAACCGGGGTTCCTTCATACGCGGTGATGCATGTGATGGACTTTTTATACGCGGTGATTTATCTGTGATGGACTTTTTCTTTTATTTAGATGACATTGTCGTGCAGCTGTCAGAGGTAACCCATGTGCCTATCCGCCTGCCTGACACTTATGGCTTAAAAGTGGCTTGGTGGTTGAAGATACACATGTTGTTAGTGGCGCTCTAACCTGTCATTCTATTCCTTCCTCCGTATTTCGCCTCACGCTGCAAAATATCCCTTCATATGAATGTATAGTTCATTCCTACAGATGGGATATCTTCATTTTCGTCGTCAGTCATTCGCAAGCAAGAGGAGTAAGCATGAGTCGAAATTTGTGAGCTTTGGCTTGTTGTGATCCTTCAATACATAGGCATTTTTTTGTTTTTTCTAGTTGAGCAATTTTCAAATAAATTTCTTCGATCACTCAGTTATATGACAATAATCCGAATGATCAATTCTTATGGATACGCTTTTTAAAGTATGCGAATCCATAGGGCACTGATATTTGCAGGTACTTTGAGTTTCCATGACATCGGCTTTTCTTGTTTGCGGAGCAAATTCCGTGCCTTTTTTAATGTTTATTACAACGCGCAATCACGTTTGAGGGGCGAATCTCCTTAGGGCGTGGGCTGTGCGTCCCCTGTAGCCTGTATGTAGCCACCTCTAGTTTAGTTCTTGCAGTGTTCACTAGATGGCGGTACCGTCCCCTGTATGTAACCACCTCTAGTTCTTGCAGTGTTCACTAGATGGCGGTACCGTCTCCTGTATGTAGCCACCTTTCGTTTAGTTCTTGTAGTGTTTACTAGATGGTGGTACTTGTAGCTGATGATGAAAAGATGCAAGATGCTATAAACTAGAAAGCGGTACTTGTAGTTGATGAAAGACGCGAGATCTTATAAAATAGGAATGATGTCACATATGGCGCGTGTCATTGGTTGAAGGCAATCGTTCGATTTAGTGCGGTGACGTACGCTAGGGGAGCGATGTAATAAAATCGAGTGGGCAAAATGTACAGAGGATTCATGGTTTACCAGGTTTACCTCCGGAGCTTCGCCCACTCATCATCATTCACTTCGTGGATATGGCGGAATTTTTTTCTTTTTCGCCAAGGGTTTCCAATAGGAAGTGGCATGATCAGTCACATCGACAGTAATATCAACGCGAATGTTGGCCAGGCAGCCATCGCAAGCGCGCGGCATGGTCTCGATAGAATAGAAGAGGCCGATGCGGTGGAGTGTAGAAGACAACAGCGTTCCTGGCAACGTGCGGAACAGACATCTGGACGCCGATGAGCTGTTCAACGCAGTGAGTCCCGAAGAAAAGAACTTTTTCGCTGCTATGCAACAATAAAGTGGAAGCCAGCCACGCACGCGCTCGCCTTCGAACTCATTCAGGACACTGAGCTCAGTAACACTGGCATTCGTACCTCGCCCAGCTTGGAAACAAGTGCGACATGTCAAAATTTGTGGTGATATGCCCCTGTCTGACTGCGGGATGCTACCGGGTCAGATCTCTGAATGGTACGCGTGGTACGCTCTCCTGGTAGCTTGGAAGGAGGCGGAAGCAGTGTGCGTCATTGTTGCCCACGCGCTGTGGCAAAGGCCCCACTGAAGCAGCGTTCTCGCAGGATATGTCGCACAGTGCCGATCGATCGCCATCAGCACAACAGTAATAGGTAACGCTGCTAGCTACTCTTGGTTTGGTCACTGTGCACCACGTCGACGAGGATGGATGGGATGCGAAGACCGATCCACCGCCGCCACCAGCTCACGACTCGCCATCGCCACCACCTATGTCATCGCTCGCAGCTCCTCGGCCACCGACACCCCGGGACTTCATTCTGGAGACAGTATGGCACCTCATGTTGAATCACAAACAAGATCTTCAAAACAGCGGACTTTTGTAGACTCATCCCTTTAACCAGCTTGTGGGCCACATACCCGTCGGCTGACTGTGGCAAGTCCTAGGTAATGACGTGGCGCACAAGCTTGATGTCCAAGCCTCGGGCAGCCACTTCGCTGGCCACAATGAGCGGACAGGTGCTCCAACTCAAGTCCAGCGTACCCTTGTTAGCCACTCAAATGTGCAACAGTGGAGCCAACGCCGAACCCTCATGCTCTCCGACCCTTTTCCGCAATTTATTTGTTGCTGGCGCGAGATTTTCTGGACATCTTTCTCTTGCACTCGGTTGGCATTCTGAGCGGGGCCAATTAACGAGAATTTATGTGCCTATAATAATTTTTAACGTAATTATAGCTCATTGCTGACAGGTTTCTGGTGCTGGCGCGAAAGTTTCTGGACTACTCAATCATGCACTCTGATGACATTCTGAGTGGGGCTAACCAACGTGAATTTGTGTGCTTGTAATATTTCTGAACGCAATTATAGCTAATTACTGATAGGTTCCTCGTGCTGGCCCGCGAGTTGCTCGACATCTAGGTCATGCCCTCAGTGAAAATCTGGGTGAGGTCAACTAAAGGGAATGTATGCGCTTATGAAGTTTTTAAAACATATTTATAGATATTTACTGATAGTTTTTTGGTGCAATACGTGGCTTGAGATGCAGTACTCATCCTTTTGAATAAAAAATAAGTTTACTGTGTTTATGAGTCAAATCAATATATAATTTTGTAGAGAGAAAGGCCTCGAAAAATTCTATACCGTGATTTTTGTTTTTTACAGTAGGCTTAACTCCAAGTATAGATGCGTATTGCCGGCGTTATCCCTCCAAAGGAATGCAACCACTGCCCACTAGATCACAACAGCATCTTTCGGGTGGACAGCTGATCACCGTAACCACTGAGCCTCGGTGGCGGCGAACACTTCTGGGAAGTGTAAATAAATTCGCCTGGATATTAGCAGCGTATCTTTATAAGCCTGGTATTGATCTGTGCTGGGTTAACAGAAATAATCAGCGTAATGAACGGGCATGCTTGCTTGCTTGCTTGCTTGCTTGCTTGTTCCTTTCTTTTGTGGCTCTCACCCACTAAAGGGGATTGGCCAAGAAGCCGGTGGTTAATACGGGCATACATGCGCTCCCTTCTGCGCTCGCTTCTTCTTCATCTTCTTTTTCTTCATCTGTTGCTTGGCTCACAGAACACGTAGTTGGATTTGTCCTGTGTGGGATGCTATAACTCCTATGCGCGAGAAATAGTATACTGAGAGCAAAAAAGATATAGAGGGAGAGACACAAAACTTATGGCGAAAGGAGTTCTTCGCAAAGCCCGATTTGTAACCCCATACCCACGATCTGGGGGCCGGCGCCTAACCACTCAGCAACCCAGACACGCTAGGAGGGTAAGCATAGGCTTGCGTAGTACAATATATACGGTTTCATTATTGCAAGCGTTGTACGCCAAAAAACTTCCATGGACGTCATTTACCAGCTCCTAACGTCGAACTAAAAGCACGTTTCGTTCAAGGATAGGGAAAGTTTTTTTTTTTACTTTTTAAGATAGAAGAAACGTGCGTATAGGGAATCTTATATACCTTTCAGGTGGCTGAAAAGAGAATTTATTTGAATATATTTTGCCCGATAAAGGAAAGAAAGTGTAGAAAATTAAAGGCTATTTTCTAAAGCTCTTCTTGCACACAAATGCTATTGAGGAACATCGGTAGCTGAAACTGGATGTCACCATGGGCCTCTATTTGTAAAAACTGAAAGGGACTATAGCAAAAAGGTTACTAAGAGCTTGATTTGATTGACATATGGGGTTCAACGCCCCGAAACCACCATATGTATATGAGAGACACCGTAGTGGACGGCTCTGAAAACTTCGACCAACTCAGATTCTTTGACGTGCACCTTAATCTGAGCACACGGGCCTACAACATTTCTGCCTCCATCGAAAATGCAGCCGCCGCCGCCGAGATTCGGTTCCGCGACCTGAGGGTCAGCAGCCGAGTACCTTAGCCACTAGACCACCGTGGTGGGGCAGGAGGTAAAGATGGAGGCTTCGTGGTTTTTTCGCGTTTTCGCTTCTTAGAAAAAGCTAATGACGCTATTTCGGGGGTTTTCAATGTAAACGTTGGCGTATCATTGAACTAAATAAAAGCATAGGCTATCCAGTTGTGCGAAAACGTGAAAGTTGTTGGAACTCTTGAAAGTATTAAAAAAGTAAGAAGAATAGCCTGGACATATTTTCATTGCAAAAACTCGCAAAGTTGACATTCCTTATCGAGTCAGAGTCGTAAATAGGTACTTGGCAAAAGGAACTCGCTGTTTTTTTGTTATACAAACTTAATGTTCTCGAAGTCTGAGACTCGTCTTAAAGAGCTCCGATAGTATTTTAGGCTTCATGAAAGCTCATGAAAATGAAGGGCTAAAATCTTTTTCAATTGATGTGATGGACCTTCATTTTTCCCTCCCCCATCCACAATCGCTAAAATGTGTTAGAAGTAGCATTGATGAATTTTATGCCGTCAAGTTTTCTTCTGAGTCGGTGTGTCCACTGATATACTTTTCTTACTGTTGTAAATGTGATGTCCACCCGTAAGGTTACGTGCGTGGTGCCATTGCGCATGCTCCAAGGTCATTTTTCTTGTTTCTTATCATATCCTTCCCTTTTCAACTTTACTTATCATATGCGTGCAATAAACGCTTTTTGGGTTGTTCTCAGCTGACGCAGTCGTCAATGTCTCCATGTTTTGATGGCGGCAGGCTGTATATACATATATAAGCTGCCACCGCTATGCTACAGTGGCGACGAGCCAAGAAAACGCCCAGGCAGTCGAGCAGGAACCCGAAGCTAAACATTCAGGGACAGCCGTTCCACTGACAACAATGGTCTCCTACATGCTTCTGACCTTCGACGACGCCACAGTTAAGTGTAAGCCTTACCTCGTTAAAATGGAGGCTTATTTTAAAGCTAATACAATCTCTGATTCTGCTAAGAAGAGGACACTCCTAGTAGCTGCACTTAGCACCTCAACCGTCAAAATCCTGATGGGGAGGATAGCACCTGCCGAGCCCAATGCCTTGAGATATGATGAAGTATTCAAAGTGCTAAATGACCACTACGACCCAAAGCGAAATGAAATCACAGAAAGCTTCCAGTTTTTTAACCGCTGCCAGCACGAGGGGGAGTCTATTCACGACTAGTACAATCGGCCACACTCGAAACAACGGACACAGACAACAATACGCAGTACAATGCAGTCGCATCCATCGAACAACCAAGACACTTAAAGACTGAAGAGTTAGAAATCTTATTCAGTCCAAAGTTCTTGGAACAAAAGTCTGAATAATGCTCTTCCGAGAATCACTCACTCAAAGTTCAGCGTTGTTGTCTTTCCGCTGCCCCCGAAGTTTCTCTTCCAGGAAACCTCGCGTCTTCACTTGGCCGCTCTCCAAGCTTCAAACCTCTTCGCCGGAAACACGTCGGCTTCCCACACGCAGCTGTTGCCACGCGTGTTCGTTCGATAGCGGTAGACACACACTCTTGTCTGTTGCTCGAGTCTTCACCCCTCAGGTGGAAATCTTCTTCTTCTCCTCCTTTGTCACGGAAGACAAAAGGCTTCGCCCACAAGGCGGAACACCCTACGCACTCTGGCGCATACTTTCTTCTTCTCCTGCTTTGTCACTAAGGACAAAACCTTCACCGACAGAGGCGGCGGAATAACCCCACGCACACTGGCGCTAACTTCCTTCTTCTCCTGATCTCCCATCTCTGCTGCTCGGTTAAATACCTTCCGCGCAAGATTCCAGAAAATTCTCATCATTTCGTCGGCGCGATGCACAGCGAAGGCGGGGGAAAGCGCAAGACGGTTCGACGGCCGTCCGCGACAGATGACGTAACCCGGCATCACCACGCCCCTTTCCAACGAGAATTTTCCAGGGCTTGCTCGGCCGCCGATGTGAGGAGGTTAGTCGGCGAACCTACGCTTCCGACGGGAGAGGGGCTCGCGCCCGGGGAGTCTTTGGATGCTTGTTTTGTCTTTTTTTTATCGTTGACCTCGAGGCATCTCTCCGGCGCTTCGTCGTGAGAATTCGGCGGCGCGCCCTTTTTCGAGCGCTCGTTTTGTGATACCTGGCGACCTAGGGAAATGACACGACAAGGGGGTCATAGCACGGTTTGAGGCGTGATACGTGTACTGTTTCACGCCCACGGCAGCGTTGGTCCGAAGGTGGATCAATGGGCTCAACTTCATAGTTGACAGGAGATGTTTGTCGCACCACAAGTTAGGGGCCATGGTATTTCGACGAAAGCTTCCGGGAATGACCGGGAGGGGTAGACGGAACCCAGAGCCAAACCAGCATTCTTGGGTTATAGTGGACACTAGACGCAGAGGCATCGTGGTCAGCTTTCTGACGCCATTGGTCTTGCGCGGTAAATGAGCGAGCGAGTTGACGACTCTCTTCGGCATAAGCAGCTGCTTCGGAAACAGGCGTCACTTCGGAAACAACAGGCCTCTAAGGGAGAATGGTGTCCATGGAGCATGATGGTTCACGTCCGTACAGGAGAAGAAAGGAGAAAAACCACTAGTTGTTTGTGGCGCAGAGTTGTACGCGTACGTGACAAAAGGGAGCACTTGGTCCCATTAGTGTGGTCGTCAGGGGCGTACATGGCAAGCATATCTCCAAGGTTACGATTAAAGCGTTCTGTCATGCCATTGGTTTGGGGATGGTATGCCGAGGTTTTCCGATGAACAGTGCGACATGCCTTGAGCAGCTTGTCGACAGCATTCGAGAGAAACACGCGTCCACGGTCACTCAGTAATTCACGAGGTGCACCGTGTCGCAAAATGAGATGGCGAAGAAAAAAGGACGCAACGTCTTTCACAGTGGTAGCAGGCAGCGCAGGTGTTGCCAGCACTCTAAGGCAAAATTACCCGAAAAAGGAGTAACGGAGCCCAATAGGCGCACGTGGTGAACGGATAGACCGTTGAGGAGCAACCACACAGGGAAGCGTGCGGCGCGAAACTACTTACTATCCAATAGAGATGAACGGCCCGGGCATTGGAGGCAGCACGAAAAGCGTTGCCAAGGTGACCAGCCTTCTTCTCCACAGAACACATGTCCTTCTCCTCCTCTGCTGGCTCAGTCTTTCCCCGTATTTTGCCGGCGGCGCATGCGTAGCGTCGCGCACGGGGTGCTCGACCATGGCCGCCGGGATTCGACGATCTAAGAATTACGACGTGGTGCTTGCGTGTACGCCTGGATGAGCGTGGGCTGCTGCTTTAGCGTTTCGCTGCACCCATGAAGTCTGGAGCAAGCCTCGACAGGTCACCACGCCGCGCTGTATATCTCTGGCTTCAAGATAGTCACGACCAACACACGACAGCAACAGTTGGGAAGGCCAATATGGCGGCCGAGAAGAACATGCCTATCGGATATATATTCAGTCCGACTCAAGGCAGAAAACGGCGCTGGATTCTAAGGCAAGTAGGTTATCATTCTTTATTCTATTCTACTTGTCGCGTGTGCGATACGGATCGCGCTTGCCGGCAACGGGCTCGGTCGTGTTGTATATCGCACGCACGAAATGCATCGCAAAGGTCAGCTTCGGCGTCTGCAGTACGCCTGTGCTTTGTGACTGCCTGGAAATTGGCCGCTATTGTTGTCGGCCTCCCGTACGCCCGCTCATCAAGTGCTCGCCTGATTGATTGATATGTGGGGTTTAACGTCCCAAAACCACCATATGATTATGAGAGACGCCGTAGTGGAGGGCTCCGGAAATTTAGACCACCTGGGGTTCGTTAACGTGCACCCAAATATGAGCACATGGGCCTCCTTCATTTCCTCCTCCATCGGAAATGCAGCCGCCGCAGCCGGGATTTGAACCCGCGACCTTCGGGTCAGCAGCCGAGTACCTTAGCCACTAGACCACCGCGGCGGGGCTCGCCTGTCTTCGGCGCCGCGATGAGCTCCGTGCTGACTATATTGGGCTGAGACCTTGTTGCTGTGTTGGTATAGTCGTCGAAAACACGTTGCGGGTTCTCGTAAAGAGCTTAATTGTAGTATGTCGCGCGCTGTAAGTGCACCAGCACGGTCTAGCGGGGCCTTCGCTAGCGTCGGAACTCACTGAAAATTGGTCACCATTACAGTTGGCCTCCCCGTCAGTCGGTCGCAAGCAGCTTGGCGCAGTCCGTTGGCCTTGGCGGCGGACTCGCGTTTGCGCGCTGCACTCGCTCGAGTTTGTGGAAAGGGGCCGCAATCCCAACCAGCTCGGCGCTATTCGTGGCGGCGGCCAAGCGTACCCTCGCTTTCCTGTTCGAAGTTTGCTGGCGGCAGACACTCCGCGTGCAGTGCCGTGTTTGGTCTCGCGTTCGCTTGCTCGAGCTGAACGACGTCACTCGCTATGGACTCGCCGACTTGTTAGCGGCATGGTAGTTCGCGGAGTTGTGACTGCGGCCGCCGCTCCTAAACTGTTGCGCTATGGGGATCGAAATGAGTCTTTGACGATGTGTGACATCACGTTGAAATTATTAGCATGTCATATCTCACATATGTTTGCATTTCACCTTGCACGTATTTCTCATATGCATTTGTATTCATCCTCTGTCACGTGTGACTCACTATTTTACATACTTATTGTGCAGCCGTGGGCACACACCGTGCTGAAGACTGTGCGCTGGCGTCTGGCGATGCCCGTCATCCATCTCTTTCGTCAGAGCAACTTTAGAAGGACTGTGCGAGTTGTGAAGGAAAAGTTATTTGGTGTCATATTTTAACGTTTGTTTTTATATTAACGTGCACGTACTTCTCATGTGCGTGCATCCTCATCTTCTGTGATGTGTGCCTAACTATTTCTACTATATTATTGCACGTGCAGCCGTGGGAACACAACAAGCAGAAGGCTGCGTGCGCTGGCGTCTGCAATGCCTGTCATCTATCGCTTCCGTCGGAGGAGCTCACCAAGGAGTGAACAAGATTTGGCAATGAGACTGGACTTGTACACTTCACCATGAATTCACTTAAAAGAATAGGGAAACTTCATGTGTATGTACAAAAATAAAAGATTTCCATGTCTCCCTTTTGTCTTTCCTTGTTGCCGTGACTGTGAAAGCAGTTACACATAAATGGCTAACTACTTTTTCGCGTGTTCTTTTCTGTGGAATTTGTTGCTCACTGCGCAGAAAAACAGGCGAAAAAAGTATTAGGCCTGGCGGAAAATAAACAAAAAACAATGTTTCAACTGGGGACAAAAAGTTCGTCCGATTGAAGTATTTGAGTGGATCAACCGTTCGTCCGGGAAGGTGCAACTGTGAGGACTAACGGTTACCCGGTAAGGTGTAAATGTGGAGATTAACAGTTGCTCTATAAGGTGCAAATGTGAGGACTAAATGTTAGTCCTTTGGGGTGAACAGTGGGACTGATGGTTACTCACCAAGGTGTAAATGTGAGAACTAAATGTTAGTTTCATGAGGAGACTAACTGGTAGACCCGGTGCCGTTACTCCTTAAAGGAATTAATGGTTGTGGCAGCCCCATTAGTCCCCAAAAGGACGAACCACACACCCTTTTAACACGCTTTTGCCTTAGAGTGAGCGTAGCGTGTCAAATGATCGACGGCGACGATAATCCACCGGTTGCCTCGAATAATGTTGGGTAGAGGACCGTAAATATCCATTCCGACCTGGTCAAATGGTCTCACTAGGCAGGTTAAGGGTTGCAAAGGGACAGCAGTGCTGTGAGAAGGCGTCTTGCGTCGTTGACACGTGGTGCATGACCGATTGTACTGGCGAACGTGCCGATACATGCCGCGCCAGTTGTATCTTAGACGAAGGCGAGAGAAAATCTTGAATACTCCAGCGTAGCCACACTGGGGGTCATCGTGAAAGGCAGTGCAGATGTCCGAGCGCAAATGACGAGGGATTGCAAGGAGCCACCTACGGTCGTCCGTCACGTAATTGCGGCGATACAACAAGCCTTCACGAACAGCAAGGTGTCTTGCTTGATGAGAGAGGGAGCGTGAAGTCGTTTCTGACGAACTGTGACAGAGGACGTCGAGCAAAGATATGATCCAGAAAACCTTGCGCTGCTCGGTTGGCATGTCGGTGATGCTCAGCGATGACGAATCGCAGATGGCAGTTGGAAAGCAGGCAAGGTCAGGAGGCAGTGGAGAACGGGATAGTGCATCGGCGTCTGAATGTCTGCGTCCTAAGCGATAAATAACAGGGATGTCGTATTCCTGAAGGCGTAAAGCGCAACGAGCGAGGCGGCCAGTAGGATCTTTCATGGATGCTAGCCAGCATAAGGCATGGTGATCTCATGACATCAAACTGGCGTCCGTAAAGGTAAGTGCGAAATTTTTCTATAGCCCAAATGATAGCCAAGCACTTTTTCGCGACGGAATAGTTAGACTCTGCCTTCGTCAGGGTACGGCTGGCATAGGCGACAACGTACTCGTCGCACCCATCTTTGCGTTGAGCGAGAATGACACGGAGGCCGACACCGCTTGCATCCGTGTGAATTTCAGTGGGTGCATTGGGATTGAAGTGGCGGAGATTGAAGTGGCGCCAGCTCTGTGCCAGCGTGAAAGAAGACGTTGACGTCCGTGTGTGGCTCGTGCTTGCCGGGTTCCTGCCTGTACCAGCTTATTAATCGCGCTGGCACGCTCGTACTCTGCCAGCCAGTCCTCGACATCATGATCTTCAGTGCCGTTGTATAGTGGTGGGTCACGCATACGAAGTACACCAGGGCACATGACAGGCGGCAGCGTGGAAGAGGCTTGTGGGGGATCGACGCGCTCAGTCCTCGCGGACTCAGATGGTAGCTTACGGCTGCGGAGCTCCAGGACGTTACCCCGCACCTCCACCAAGTAAAACGAGCGAGGTTACGTAAAAACACAGGTTATTATTCAAGAAGCGTTAGCCGCAACAAGCTGGCACGGGCAGGAACCCGGCAAGCACGAGCCACACACGGACGTCAACGTCTTCTTTCACACTGGCACAGAGCTGGCGCCACTATGCTCCGGTACATTCTATTCATCTTGATTCAAAAAAGAGAAGACAAAACTGATATGCAAGAAGTCAAATAATGAACTTGCGGTGAGAGCTAAAGTAGAGGAATTCATACAAAGTTTTGCTTCAGAATAAATTCGAGGCACTGAAAGAGGTTACCGATGTTAGCGTAGACACAATGAACGATAACCTTACTAGTATCATCAAAGAATAACCAGTGGAAGTTGAAGGCACAGTCACTAGGCAAGACCCTGGCAAACTATCTCAGGAGAAAAAATTCTTATTCAGAGACGACAAACCACAAAAGCCTCAAATGCAACAGACAAAATAGAGCTAGTGGCTTTCGAAGTTAACCAATGTGTGTAAGGTAGGCGACATCAGAAGGTATTCGCGAGTTTCGTCGCCTATAGGGAAGCATTGGGTGGTTCAATATGGCGCCCACAGAGAGTATCGAAGCCACTGAGCACATTTGCGACCTGCTCTTCAGTTCTTTTTTTCTCTGTGCAAAACGGTAGCTCTACCATTTTTTTGCAGTCAGATATATGCGCCACTAGACGCTTCAGAAACTCGAATACGATGCCTTGTCTTGAATGTCATGCACATACTTTCTTTTGACGTAAAGGCCTGCAGCGCATCATTTGTCATTGCGCAAGGCCTCTGCCTGCAGACGTCTCATGTCGGCCAGAAACCACATAAGGTCTAATTCACAAATGACGGGAAAAGTTCTATAAAGGAACGTTAGCTTGCTTTTCGTCTTTTTTTGCACTAATCGTGCCGGACCGCAAGCGTGCCTTTCGTGCACCGACGTTCAATGACACAATATATTCTTACTGTTCTTCAATGCTCTGCACGTGTGTATCGTGGTAGTGTAGCGGTTACAATGCTCTGCTCTTACCCGAACCTTGCCCCTTCTACCCCGGCCGCAGGGGTTGCTTTGCGATAGTGGTGGTGTCACAAAACGAGCGCTCAAAAAGGGGCGCGTCGCCAAATTCTCGCGACGAAACGCCAGAGTGACGTTGCGAGGTCAACGATAAAAAAAGAAAACAAGCATCCAAAGACTCCCCGGGCACGCGTCCCTCTCTCCTCGGAAGCGTAGGTTCGCCGACGAACCTCCTCACCCCACATCGGCGGCCGCGCAAGCCCTGGAATTTTCTCGATGGAAAGGGGCGTGGTGATGCCGGGTATAGTCATCCGTCGCGGACGGCCCCCGTATCGTCTCGCCCTTTCCCCAGCCTTCGCTGCATATCGCGCCGACGAAATGATGAGAACTTTCTGAAATCTCGCGCGGAAGGTATTTAATCGAGCAGCCGAGATGAGAGATCAGGAGAAGACGGAAGTTAGCGCCAGAGCGCGTAGGGTATTCCGCCGTGCAGTCGGCGAAGGTTTTGTCCGTAGTGACAAAGCAGGAGAAGAAGAAAGTATGCGCCAAAGTGCGTAGGGTGTTTCGCCTTGAGGGCGAAGCCTTTTGTCTTCCGTGACAAAGGAGGAGAAGAAGAGGATTTCCACCTGAGGGGTGAAGGCTCGAGCTACAGGCAAGAGCGTGTGTCTACCGCTATCGAGCGAAGACGCGTGGCAACAGCTGCCGTGTGTGAAGCCGATGTGTTTCCGGCGAAGAAGTTTGGAGCTTGGAGAGCGGCCAATTGAAGACGCGAGGTTTCCTGGAAGAGAAACTTTGGGGGCAGCGGAACGACAACAACGCTGGACTTTGAGTGAGTGATTCTCGGAAGAGTATCATTCAGACTTGTGTTCTAAGAACTTTGGACTGAACAAGTTTTTTAACTCTTTAGTCTTTGAGTGTCTTGGTTGTTCAATGCATGCGAGTGCATTGTAGTGCGTATTGTTGTTTGTGTCCGTTGTTTCGAGTGTGGCTGATTGTACTGTGTAGTACATTGCTTGATTGGTGACACATTGTATTCAACTATTGTCGAGTGTGCATAATTGTGTATTGTTTTGATTTGACATAACCGAGAATATAATTTTGTTTTGTTTATCAACTCTCGCCTCTGACTTGTTCTTTGGGCCACAGCCGGCGTCCGCTGGCGCGCCAAATAGGACCACCTCTAAATTGTCCACGCTTTCGGGGTGCGGTTCGGGGGGCCGATACTTCGGCCCTTGGAATTAGCCCGGCGATCACCTCCTAATTAACGGGACCTGTGACAGGTGGAATGCTAGAGGCCGAGTACTGCGTGGTGTAAGTGCACATCGCTGTCCACTAATGGCGTGCCTCACGATCCATGCGTGGTTTAACATGTAAAACTCCCCCAAAACTCCAAGCGTATATACGGAGTGAATGATGATGAGTGGGGCGAAGCGTCCATTAGTCCATTTCCGTCCGTGTGACCGTTCGTGAGTTCGTCAATCCGTGTGTCCGTCAATCTGTCCACGCGTGCGTCGGCACTGCGTCCATTCATTATATAAAACTATCATATCAGTATCACTCAGTACCTAT
The DNA here is from genome assembly GCA_013436015.1 of Rhipicephalus annulatus. NCBI lineage: Eukaryota > Metazoa > Arthropoda > Arachnida > Ixodida > Ixodidae > Rhipicephalus > Rhipicephalus annulatus. The sequence continues at coordinate 19,234 of WOVY01014129.1, read as the reverse complement.
CATATCAGTATCAATCAGTATCTATCAGTATAGAAGTATCATTCATCACATACAAGCACCGCCAACCAGCAGAAATTCTCAGGATAAACGAGAGGTGACTACCTACTACTACACTCAGTGAAAGCTATTCTTGGAATTGGAGCGAAGGCTACAGTGCCGAATTGCGTGAATCCTACCACCGGTGAGTGTTGTTTCACAATAGCGCTCATATTTTCATCGTGAAACATAAACGTTTCTCTTTTATTTCCTACTTGGTGCTATTTGGGACAGGACGCAGGTCACACAATTAAGAGAGTCGTAATTCCTTCGATTTATTCCTTCGAACTTGGCGTTTTTGAACGCATTAGAAAGTCCCGCCTTTTTAAATGTACCTCCAAGCGGCGTTTGCGTCTACATGAAACGCTGACAATGCGCCACCGTAGCTTAGCACAGCGTTACGAGACGCGAGTCAAAACGAACTACTTCACATAGTGCTACATTTGCAGAAGCTCCGCCTCCATAGCTTTGCCTTCAGTGCCAAGAAAGGCTGTCGCCGAGTATACTACTACTACATACATCGCGGACGCATGACCCAATGCTTAAGGAGCTTCGCCCCTAATAGTGTTGTAACATTTCCTACGTCCTTTCACGTTCTATGGTTTGGGCGTGTGTTTACTGATGTAGTATTTCACTTAGTTATCAAAAAGCCAATATTTTTACGCATTTTTGAAAAAAAAAAGAAAAAAACTGTGGGCTACAATACTAGCATTAGTTTATATTCGCCGGTGCAGATGTTTGTCGTTCAATAGGAAGAGTCCGGTTAAGAATTCAGTGCTAGGGCTTTGTGTTGTGCCACTTTGGTTTTCAGGGCCAAGCACGTCATCACGATGTGCTTACAGCGACTGCTCAAAACAGGGAAACTCAAGGGCATCTGCAATAATACTTACAAAAACCCTTCTTTAATAGTAATATTTGTTGATTGCTGAGTGCTGTCAAACTGTGCCAATATAGGCGCAGAGGCAATAGCTAAATAAGCTCGTTCCGAATCAAAATAAACATGCTGCATTTTTTCGAGTACGAAACCTGGACCTTCTCCTCCACCAAGCCTCAGAAATGCATGGTGCCATGGATTTGCACGTGAACCTTTTAACTGTTTTGTAAGTTTCATGCAATGCTTCCAGCCCACAAGTTTTCAAAAAAAAAACTTTATTGGGCATGTGCCACCAGATGAACTAAATACTACACAGTAATGCCGGAATAATCTGCACACATTTTTAAATGATAAAAACCTTGAGAGCGCCTCACTGATACCTGGGCGCTACGTTCGGCAGCGGCTTGCGTCCTTGACAGGTTCTCCTTGTCGTGAGGCCGCACAGGCAGACATGGAGATTGCATAGCTGATGATTTCAGTCGCTTCCTTACTGGCTTTTGTATCTGCGGATCTGCATATCAAAACACAAATTATGGCTTCACCAATGAATCCTCCTGCCAGGAATAGCTTTAAAACATTGATTATTTTCTACAACACAGTACGTCGAGTGCGTCTTTCACTAACTGTTACGTCTTTCTAAAGCATATAGCATGGCCTCAGCTGCTCGTTTCCATCATGCTAACAAGTGTGCAGCTCGAGGTCGTTCAAGTGGTGGAATTACGTGTGCGGGGTTCTGACGAGGCGAGATGTAACGGCAACCATAAACTGGGGCTTGACTCAAGCAAAACCTTAAGAAATGTTATATAAAAACCACAGCAATGTTAGTGCAACACGATGTGGCAAGCTCCGCTTCATTTTTCAATGAACGCCTCAATTGACCTCAGAAAAATAAATGAAGGCAAGCACACAAATCAGATATACTCATGTTCTTCCCTACGTTGCTGCAGAAGTTGTAGGTGCTGAAAACGTGCCCACTGTACTCTGCAATCGGTGACGTGAGCGACTTGCGGAATCTCAAATTAACGATTCATTTTTTTTTTCGTTGCTGCATCTCTTGTGAAGGCGTGGAGGTGGCCTTTTGTCGAAGCTATCTTTGTACACTGCGGCACGCAGCACGTACGCTTCCTTCTGAAGCCGTTACATCTGGCCATTTTGTGCCAATTACTGCAACAAGGTGGCTGCGATAACAATTACTTGATGAAAGAAAAAATTGGGGATCCCACGCAAACTGGAAATCGATGATAAGCGAAGAACGAATGAGGAAGGTTGATATGTCGCTATAAAATCAGCACAACGTTAGCGACAAACGTAAATTTTGCCGTACATGACTTCCATATCATGATTATTATGTTCGGACGTATCATAAACCTTCGTCATCGATACATGTTACGTTACTACAAATATGGTATACGTGAAGCTAGCAAAACGACATTAAGGGCACTGTGAGCGTAGCATGTAGTTGTGTTTTACATGTCACGCATCTCATAATTATCATGTTTGGACGTGTCAATTACCTTGTCGCACGGAAGACTTCGGCGCCATGCCTTCTGCTTGGCGCGCTAAAACGAGACACTCGCGGCGTGAAGTTGACTTTCCGCAATGGAAGAAGCGACCCCACCAAGGCGTCGGCGAGGTCCGAGATGGGTACTACACGGCTATAGGCTTCTTGCTTGCGGGCTTCGAACACACTTGTGGATTTGTTTATTGGGGTTTCAGTTTTGTTTTGAATAAAAAAAAGGAAGGGACCCTTGGGAACTTCTTGAACAGATTTGAATTGGTGAGCTTGAAAAGTGAAAAAGGTGTAGTGTAACAGTTTGTAGTAAGAAACCGAAACTGAAAGTGCGAACAAAAGTATTGACGCAAATGAAGATAGAGGAAGATGAAAGTGCGTGTGTGGTGCGTGGCGGACCCGCTCGTGAGCGGGCGCGTGAAAGGAATTCCTTTGAACGTGGAAAAAGAAGGTCGGACCGAAGGCGCCGATACAAATTGCTTAGGAAAAGATTCTTAGCCCTCCCATTCGCTAGCCTGGGGTTGAATTTCACTATAAAAAACATACTTTCCTTCGGTGCTTACGATCTGGGCTTGAGCCACGATAACGTTTTCTACGCAGTTTTCAAGTACCTGAATGAAAGTAAAAGAATTAAGCTTTTAATTGCGTGATTATTATACATGCAAAAAAAATAATTCCAACGAACACAAGAGCATTGTTTAACTATCCTGATTCTTATTCAAGGTAATGAATAGTTGTGTTATCTGCACGAGTGACAAGCAACTATTGCACTCCATTCATTCTGACTAGGGTGTCTTTACTTTTTTCATTCTTTTTTCTGGTGGGTGGTTTCGATATTAAAAAAACTTACTTAATTAGATCATCGATTCTTGGCCAATCTCCCTGAGTGGGTACGAGCCATGTCTGTGGATTCATCATCATCATCAGCAGCAGTCGGGCAGCAGTGGCAGAACGAGGGTTGTGGCGGCTACCGGCCCGTTATGGCGCGCAACCTGTCACGACTGGAATGCAGACGACCTCGGGCGACGAGCTACGCCAGGCGTCGACGGCGCTCGTGGTCACGGTCGAGACCTGCTGTCGAGTCGGTGTCTACGTGGGTTGCCGAGTCAGGGAAGTTGAGGCGTGCTGCGCCGATCTATCGGGTGTTCTCGGGCGTGGCCGAGCACGGATCCGACCAGCCACCGCACAGCGAGCAGCTGTCCCAGCGACGGCCGTGGTGCGACGGCAACTCCGGGACCTTCCCAAATCCAGAAGACGCGGTGACACGTCGGACCATCTCGACGACAGTGGCGTGAGTGGTTGACGTCGAGTGGTGCGCGAACCAGACTCATTGTGTCTGGGCCGCGTGAACCGTGACTACGTGTTTTAAACCTGTAGAGCGAACTGGACTGGCACGAGTTAGGAGTGCATGTATGCAGTTTTAGTTCATGTATGTAATTATGTCCGACTTGTATAAACGTCCTGTCTTTGTCTATGCCCTATTCCTTGTCGGTTGAGCGCCTGGGCTCACGTGAACCTCTCACAAGCTTAACCTTTGCTAAATTTTATGCGGAAAAGTCGATTGAGACCACAAGGAGCCAAATTGTGCCGAGAGAAATTAGATTAGACAAATGCGGGGACTACCCATCATTTCCATGCTGGCTCAAGCGCCGTGTGTTACATCTCCCATGCACACTAGCACCAGAGTCCCCTTTAGTATCATGGGACACTCTGTGACTGAAGGTATATTCTGAGCAACTGGCAGTGCGGCACGCTAGCCCACACTTGGGTTTCCCCACCCGTGCATGCTTGTTGTGCATTCTGCGACAGCAGGGCAGCTCCTGGTCATACGTACGTTGTAGCGGAGGTTCGTATGAAACGTCCCGGGGCGACACTTAATACACAACAACCATTCTAGATTATATTGTAGGCTAGTGAACGTCTGACGGGACAAAATAATATTTCGCATCACCCCAAAATTCGTACAAGCACTGTTCCTACCTCCACAGTTTTACTGTACAATGGATTTTCTGTGTGAGGCCCCAGAATTTCGTGTTGCTTCTTAATGATGTAAACTTACTCACTTTTCACCTCTTTGCTTGTCACTGCTACTGCTAACCTTAAGGTCAAAGAGCAGCCTGCCTCCAACCGACCATAAAGGCAGTGACACGAGCGTTTCAAGTGGTTGCTCCTACAGCCCGTTGCCCCCATCTGTAGTGCCGGACTTCAAGACTCCCGACTTTGAGCAGTTCCACAGCGCTTTCAAGGACTGCACGATACACAAGAATCCCAGCAAAGGTCTTGTCATGCGATGCGGTAAGTACATGCTGCATACTTCGATGTCAATGCTAAGAAGCACAAAAACTGCCAAACATTATTCAGAAAATTGTCGTTGCAAAACTTTAAGCATATTTGTGCTTACCAGTGATGCTCTGAGTTGTCTGGTGAGGGCCAATCTTGGGGTGACGAAAAATTTAAGTTCGAGTGCTACGTATCAAGTTTTAGACAGTGTCAATTTAACGGAAAAATCAAGTTAGCAATAGGCTTCTGTAGCGTAAGTGTGCCTTAAGGGAGGATGAGGGGATAAAATTTAAAGACTTTCTGAAAAAAAATCGCTTTTAGATTTGAGTTGTTTTGGATTGGTGGTGCATTAACGATGCTGAGGATGCTTGGTTGTTTGTGCAGCAGAAGAAAATGGAGGTCTCTTACAAAGTCATGGCTGCAAATTGGCCCAGATGCCGAATGTTAAAGGAACACGACAGAGCAAAACGTTTTTTCGTGTATTAGTAAAGCAGTTTCACTGTCCTTAGAACACTACTCTTGCCGCGACATGAGGCCTCTTATGCGAGAAAACGTGCGAAAAGAAAATGCGAGTGAAGACGCCACAGTATGAAAATTAAAAAATGGCACTTCAAGCTTAATTTTCACTGCTAATAATTAATAATGAACTTATGACAGTCAGACTTAGGGCAACACAGTTCTCAGAGTGCAGTTCGTCAATCTAAATGGTCATTGTTTGTTTTCAGTATTTCTTTAAAGAAGCACCAACATCAAATTTACTCATGTCAAGATTTTTGCGTCAACGAGTAGCTATCGACCCCCTAGTAGCGATTCGCGACCTAAAACGCATCTGAGCGACAAATGAGTATCTGTAATAATAATATATTCACTAACGAATGTGGTTCAAAATAAGTGGAAAGCCCGCCAAATTGTAGTGCTGGCAGCGCTACTTTGCGGCCACGTCAAAGCCGCTGCACAGCTGATGCCGCTTTCACAAAAAATGGTGACGTCACACTGGCGTTTCGTCTGCTATGAGCGCACGTATTCAGTCCAGCTGTGTCACTGAATGCGCAGACATGCCTCTGTCGCCAACCTTGTCGTGCTCACCGTCCTCACGGTCAACATCTGCAAGTGGTGATGACAGCGACCTGAAATTGGGTATCGCCGTGATTTGCGACAATCCTTGCTTGACAAGCTCCGCGTTAAATGCTATGTATTTATCAGTCTCGGCCCTACTGTCCGAGTTCAGGAACACCAACTACACACCTCATGCCGCGGACGCTTGGCGAGTGAATTGCTGCTTTCAGCTACAGCAGGGCTCACGGTAAAAATAGCCTCGGCCTCGAGAAGAGGCCTCGTACTGCCAGTGAAACCCAACTGGTTCGCCAGCACAGGATTTACCCTGCAGCAGGTAGCCACAAAGTGAAGGGAGCAAACGCGGCTGTTCTTCACAGGCGTCCAGTTGAACGGCACGTATGAAATCAACCCACTGGCTGCGTTGAGGTTCGTGGCATGGAAAGGCATGAAACGCCACGCACTTTCCGCTTTTTTTCGCGCCTCGACGTGCAGGTTCTCACTACGCAACGGTTACCTGACATTCTGGCTCGTATTGTCTCTCTGAATGATCGTACTCACACGTAGTGGAGCACATTGCAAATCAGTCTACGTGACACGATGAATCGCACGCACGCTTCAACACAGCAAGGAGAGCCACTAGTGAGAGTATGGCTGGGAGTCGGCTCCAAATACACTTGGAGATCGTCGACGTCGTCATTACTAGCGTATTGTCACTCATGATGGTATTCGTGGAATGTTTCACACCGAACACGTAGCACTAGTGTCGATGTCGCAGGGCAGTCTATTTTTCGCTTTTTTCTCCTTAGCTTTTCTACGCTGTTTGACGTCGAAATAAAAGAACTTTTACATGACGGTCCCCGTTCACCTTTGGCCAAGAAGACCTATGCATACCAAGTGATCAAATGATGGGCACATCTCAATCTTGAAATTATATGTCAGTTTCCTTTAAGTGAATGTGTCTGTGTTGGAAAACTTGTTTCCAGTGATTTTAATTTATGGGAGACTTTCTGTTGGTGGTGAACCAGAGGACAATCAAATTGAATGGGAACAAATTTAGCCTCGCTAACCGAAGGGTCACTTGCTCATTGGTAACAAAGCTCAACTGGGTGGGAACGTATCAAGTGATTACCCACCGCTGGTTTAATGTCAATTCTGAGTATCTCTTCATGTTTTTGTGTGCTACTTGGCTGATATATTACTCCAAAGAGTTCATTGCAATGAGCGCGGAATTTTTTTTTGTACATTGCAGTGAATGGTTTGGTTTTCATTCCTGCCTTGATTTTAGCTACCAATCAGATAACCTCCTTCTAGTGCACTATACACTGTCAAGGTCTAAAATTATATAGACTTTGGAAATAACGAAGAAGCATCATGAAAAATGTTTATAGAAGATTCGGCTGAGACCTGTGCCGCACAAGAGGGGGCTGCCACAGTCTCAACAAGTACATAATTGCCAAGGTAATTCATGGGCTTGTCTGTGTATTGTGCACTCTCTGAGGTTCTGTGGTTAGTAAAGCCGCACAAGAACAACGTTTGTGCACAATTCGGCACAGAATTTTCCATTTAGCACGGCCGCGACACAGGCAGTGAATTGCTGGTGCCAATTTTTGTCTATTGCGACAGCAAATATGTGATATGACTAGAATTAAACAACGATATAATGAGTCTGGATAAAACAAAATAATGGTAATTGTGAAGTAAAAGGAGATATAGTTTCACGATAGATATAGTGTTGGGCATATACTTTTTTAATGAATTTTTTTTCATATAACGAACCTATTTTCGGTGTGATGTTATTTTTCTCTAATGAGGTTTGAGTGTAATTGCTTGCGATATTGACTGTGACTACAGACAAACTGTAGCCACATTTTCTCCCAGGCGTCTTTACTCCTACCCCATCCTGCCTTTTCAGACGTGTGCAGAGTGATACGCTCCACCAATAACTCCGAGACGTCCATCGCCGTCGAAGACATGACCTATGTAGTGGACACGGGCCTGCACCGTGAGAAGACGTTCGACCCGCCCATGGGTTTGAGCCTTCTCTGCATGTTCCAGACCTTCCAGGCCAGCGTCCAGCAACGGGCGGGTCATGCGAGACGCGTGCGACTCCTTAGCCAGTTGAGAATATTTCTATTATAATAATAATTATTATATTGATAATGGTAATAAAATAATTTATGCGACAGAAATTGTTAATTTCGCATTTTCTTCCTCCTCCAGTTGAGTTCCTTCTTTTGTTCGCAAATATTAAACAAAGTGTGCTTCAGTCCAAAACGTTGGTCACCGAAATGGCTGGAATGCCTTCGTTTGTTGCAGGTCACATACTCGTATGGAAAGATCTTGCGCCTCTTCTCGAGTGTGCGCAGACCATGGACCTCCATGGTGCAGACCGAGTGGCACGAAGAATTCCCGTGTGTGTAGCCCCTCTCATGTAAATGATGTGCGTTGTTTTAATAATTGTAGCAGTCCTAGGTTAAATAAACAGCAACAGCGGATAACTTAAGGCAGACGGGTGTCGTACGCCATATATTGCTTATCTCCAACTTCTTCCTTCCCTGCGTTCCATATCTCTTCTTCTTCAGTTTCCTTTTTCGGACTGCTTCATTAATTTCTGAATGCTCAGAAGTATGAAGTGCAGAGTCACGAGTGCAAAGTCCCCAGAAAACCTCGACGCTGAAAACAACTTAGTCTTGAAAAGTGTCCTCAAGTTGTTGGGTCGGTGTGCAGCCCAAATTTTTTGTCGTGGATTAGAATAATTTAGCATTCTGTACTTAGGCCTCTTCTCTTTAACATTTGTATTATTGATATTGCAAACATTGATGGTCAATCCAATTAGTTATTTATACACTCCTTCTGACAAGTGATACACACACTGGCCTATTTTTCCGTGGTAATAATGTTTTAGGTAAGCTCGAACCGACCTTTCTGAATGGTCGTAGCCAGAACGCCCTTCCTGTGGGCGTTTTTGCTTTCTCCTGAGTGCACTTCGTTTTTTTTTTCTGTCTCTACACCCTCTTTCTTGCCCCTGTTTTCCAACCCCCCGTGCTTGGTAGCAAACCGGATGCCAATATCTGGTTTATCTCCCGGCCTTCCTTTTCTCCATTTCTCCCTCTTTTGCAACCTTTTGACATGTATCCTGAAAGTTAACATGGTATCTGTTCCAGCTTTGTGCATAACTGTCTACTCCCAAAATGTTTCTCTTCAGAAACAAAGCCCTTGCTCCCACACCCCGCACCACACAATGTCGACTTGATTCCATCCGGCCTTCCGCCTCAAATTGTTGTTGATCACTGAAGTTCCATCGTTGGTGATCTCAACGAGAAGAAAGTTTGACTACACGAGTGGATGCAATGCCATTGGAGCGAGGAGTTGATACATCATTTTATTAATTTAGAATTGGCCGAATCGTGCCTGTGATAAGCATTCTTTTTTTGACCGTGGCCTGTAGTTCCAGCCCGTGCGCTTCTCGGAGAGTTAAAACAAGCATCGAGGAATTGAATGATTCCCCTTCCGGCTATTCATGCGTCAACTTTAGGTTTTTTGAACAAGGACTAAACAACTTTGAAGTAGTCCGGGCGCATTTATTTCACTTGCGAGGCTCCACGCCCCCTTAGCACCACCAGGCAATCGTTCAAATATCTAATTATTTTTGCTCTTAAGGTCTGGTCAATAGGCACTGCAATGCTTCTTTCACAGTTTCCTAAAACCATTGTGTTTTTAATGGGAGCTATGCTACCCATACACCCTTCATCTGTATTAAGAACTGATCATTAAAAAAAGTGTCTTGGCAAGATAAGAGTTACAATATTGTCCTGTGATTGTGAAGGAAAATACAGGTAGTGGGGATAATTATTTACTTATTGGGGGTATTTGTACTCAGGAAAACTCCCAATACAATGAATAAGCTCTAAATACTTTCTAAAAAAAACAATTCTAAAAAAGAAAACTTCCAGCCAAAAGCCCGGAAGAGCTCTAAAGGTTCAGAGGGTCCGACTCCTCGATAGCATGCTTTACGTCCCTGAGAATGTCCGTCTGAAGAATAAAACCTAGAACTTATACCAGAACAACAAAGATGAAACACACACTCATTTCAGGACTGATCCACAAGTTTTCACTTCAGTCACGCGTCCATGGCTTTGTAGAGAACAGGCGACGCTGCTTTACCGGTAAAGAATTGACTCTGCATACCCGCCGGCTTGGTCATTCAAGACTGTGCAAGGCGTCTTCCCGTTTTGTGTCATTAGTGGTGACATCGGCGGCATTGAACATTTCATTTGACTGCGCCTGAAGTTTGACAGAGAAAGAACAAAGTTGGTACAGAACTTGCAGAAAGGTTCTCACAAGCACAGGAAATTTAAAAATGTCATTTTTCCTAGAAGGACCCATGGCAACGAGGAGGAGCGTGCAATGGATCCTGATGTCGCTCCTGCGAGACCCTGGGCTGAGTGACATATTGTGACAGACCCCTATAATTCAAGAGATACTCGGGCGGAACAATCGCCGGTCATTTATGCCAGCCTAACCTCGCCTTTGCAGCATATCACAACCACTGCCTCCCCCACAACATGCTACCGCTACCCGCGAGCACGTCAGCCGGGCTGCCCTCAGGCCACTGAATACCCAACCCATGGCCGAAGAGATGGAGGTTGTACACAACATCTATTTGTCACTACCTCAACATTTAAGATTAAAATGATGAGCGTAACATCCAAGCTATAGCCAAAACTGACTGAAAAAGAAGGCGTGATCATTAGACGCCCGAAAGCAACATATACGGCACATTGGTGCACCACCTCTACCCAACGAAACATGCATATATTTGCCCGCTCTGCAACCTACCGGATGCCTCACACTTGCTCTTGTAATGTCAATGTCATGCAAACAACAGATTGCGACCGAAGAGGAAGGAGAACTAAGCCCCCAAAACATACAACGACCACCTAATCGAAACATATGGGAGGCCAAGCTCGTTCTCGAGGAGCCGGAAGACCAGTGACAACTCGTCGCCAGGGCCAAGAAGGCAGTCGCAGCCAGAGGTTTTCGGGACTATAAAGAGCCCGTAGGGTGGTAGGCAACACTGCAGGTTGGTGAAACTATGCACTTCGTTCTATCGAGCACTAGGCCTGAAATGCGATTGTACATGTTTAACCAGTGCCTGGCGGCAGAAATTATCTGCATCCCACAGCAGCGGCAGATGCTCAGCCATTTCACCAAGTCTGTGGTCGATTAAGGTATGAACCGGGGCCATCAAAAAACCTTATGGGGCTACCTTTGGGGATGAGTAACGAGAAACAACCTAGCGCCAGGTCGGTGTACACCTCTACCCATTGAGAAAAACTGGTGGGTTGTGCGGTCGGCACTGGGAATCGAACGCGGGACCTACCACATAGGTAGCGGACGCTCTAAACATGTAGCCACCGCTGAGGTTAATGGAATCGGGCATCGCTCGGAACACTGTTTCGGCATTAAATGTTTATTTCTCTCTGTCTCTCGGCACCAATGAAAAATGCAAAAACTGACTTTGAGGTACTTTTCAAAAATTCAAGCACCACATCAGAGTTCCAAACCACAAAAGGATCGTGACATTTGTTGCCAGACAAATGTCACTGGAGTAATCCAGAAGTTTTATGGTGCCACTCAACCTACTCTGTGACATTGTAACAATTGAATGGACGGGAACATAGTCTTTATGAGTTTTTGCCGTGAAAAAAAGTCTTGGGAGCCTTGTTAGCAGCAAGTACCTTTTCTTTTTTTTCAGACAACACAAATTGAACTCGTTTAACAAAGCAGCGGTCTTGTGCCAGCGGCAAGTTATATCTTATCAACTTTTGTTCACATTTATATTACATTTACATTACATTTACTTATAGTATTGTTACGGGGTCAGTGACTTCTGTATAAACGCAATTACAGAGGAACAACCTCAGGCGAGAATCACAATGGCTGATTGGCACATTCGCGCGCCTGTCAGGCGATTCTGTCCTTCCTCTTCCGTTACTTCATTTCCGTAACAGGACCCCCGGGCATTGGAGCACCGTCTCAACGCGAGTCCGGAGAAGTGCGACAGGTATAGTAGCGTTTCATGCGCCAAACATGGACAATGTCAACAAGTGACAAACTTGGTGACGTATTGGAGTGCAATGGTGCTATCTCGTAGCTGACGTCGCTAACTTGACGTAAGACTAGGTAGGGTCCTGCGTATCGGGACAAAAGTTTTTCGGAGAGACCTACACGGCGACACGGTGACCAGAGGAGAACGCGGTCACCTGAGGCAAACGTTATATTACGATGCCGGTGGTCATAGCGGGTTTTTTGCATATCCTGTGACCTGGTGAGACGAGACTGGGCAACTTGACGGGCCATGTGAGCCCGATCAATGGCTTCGCGAGCGTACTCGGAAGCAGATGGCTTGATAGGGAAGGTGGTTTCAAATGGCAATATGCGGTCGCGACCATACAAAAAATAAAAAAGTGAGAATCCCGTGGTGTCATGTCGAGATGAATTATATGAGAAAGTCACATAGGCCAACGTGGTGTCCCAGTCACGATGATCTTCAGAGACGTATATAGGAAGCATCTCTGTGAGCGTGTGGTTGAGACGTTCAGTTAGCCCATTAGTTTGTGGGTGGTAGGCGCTAGAGAGCTTATGTGCTGTGGCACACGATCGAAGGAGGTCATCGACAACTTTGGACAAGAAAGAGCGGCCGCGGTCTGTAAGCAGCTGTCGGGGTGCACCGCGGTGTAAGATGACGTCATGAAGAATAAAATCCGCGACGTCAGTGGCGCAACTGGTTGGCATGGCCTTTGTTATCGCGTAACGGGTTGCATAATCTGTAGCGACGGTGATCCATTTATTTCCCAGTGTCGTCATCCGAAGAGGGCCAAGAAGTTCGAGTTCCACGCGATGAAATGATTCAGAGGGGACTTCGAATGGGTGAAGCTGTCCAGCTGGCAGCAAAAAAGGTCTCTTCCGGCGCTGGCAGAGGTCGCAAGTGGCGACATATCGACGCACGGTGTACGTGGTACAGTCCTGGCCAGAAGAAACGATGTCGAACGCGGTCGTATGTGCGGGAAACACCGAGGTGTCCCGCTGTTGGTGCGTCGTGAAGTTGTTCAAGTATGGCAGGCCATAGATGACGGGGTATGACAAGCAGAAGCTCGGACCTTCAGTGTTGACGTTGCGGCGGTAGATGATGCCGTCCTGCCGCATGAACATACGGGACTCAGAGTCATGGCTGTCAGACTGGATGGCGTCGATGATAGTGCGCACTAACTCATCCCGTCGTTGTTCAATGCGCATATCGCTGATATCAGTAAACGCCATCACGCTGCTCTCCAGGTCAGTCGCAACGGGATCAGGAGGGTCCACCGGAGGACGAGAAAGACAGTCTGCGTCTTTGTGCGAACGGCCAGACTTGTAGCTGACGCTAAACGAACATTTCTGAAGCCTCAAAACCCAGTGACCCAGACGTCCAGTCGGGTCCTTCAGAGAAGTCAGCCAGCAGAGGGCGTAGTTGTCCGTAACGACGGAGAACATGCGACCATATAAATATGGCCGGAACTTGGCGACGGCCCTAACACAAGCTAAACACTGTCTCTCGGTGTTGAAATAATTTCTCAGAAAGAGAACAGGCGACTTGCATAAGCTATCACGCACTGTCTGCCGTGGTTTCGCTGAGCGAGAACTGCTCCAATACCGTGGCCACTGGCGTCGGTACGGACTTCTGTGGCAGCGGAAGGATTAAAGTGGGCAACTATGGGACGCGAAGCTAAGCAGCCGACTAGAGCGGTGAACGCTTGAGCCTGCTCAGGGCCCCATGAGAATGTGGTATCTTTCTTCAGCAAATGTGTGAAAGGCCTGGCGACGTCGGCGAAGTTTTTCACAAAACGACGAAGGTAGGTACAAAAGCCGATGAAGCTCCGGACGTCGGTTGTACAACAGGGCACCGGAAAGCTACGGACGGCGCGGATCTTTTCGGGATCTGGTTGGACGCCATCGGCGTTTACAGGATGGCCCAGAATGGTAATCTGACGGCGGCCAAATTGATATTTCTTGGAGTTTAGTTGTAGCTTAGCTGTTCTGAATACTGCGAGAATTGCAGCGAGACGGGTCAAGTGGCTATCGAAAGTGGATGAAAAGACTATCACATCGTCCAGGTAACAGAGACAAGTAGACCACCTATAATCACGCAAAGGAAGGTGCATCATTCGTTCGAATGTTTCAGGGGCGTTACATAGCCCAAAAGGCATCACCTTAAACTAGTATAAAACAACCGGTTTAATGAAGGCCATCTTCTTCCGGTTCATCTCATCGACAGAAATCTGCCAGTAGCCGGACCGAAGATCAATAGACGAGAAGTACGTAGGGCCGTGCAGGCAGTCCAACGCGTCATCAATGCGTGGTAGCGGGTATACGTCTTTTCGCGTGATCTTGTTGAGGTGGCGATAGTCAACGCAGAAGTGCCAGGTGCCGTCCTTTTTCTTCACAAGGACGACAGGGGAGGCCCAAGGACTACTTGATGGTTATATGACACCTTTGTTGAGCATTTTGTCAACTTCCGCTTGGATAACTGCGTTCAGTGTGGGAGACACGATAGGGGCATCGGAGAATGAGAATGGCGTCACTGCAGTGTTTGTACGGTGTTAAACGGTGGATGTTTGCCCTAAAGGTCTGTCGTCGAAATAAAAAATGACGGTAATCGACGCGAGAAGGCGATGGATGTCGTTGGCTTGCGCAGGACTGAGGTCGGGTGCAATCATCTTCGAGAAACGATTCGGCCTAGAACAGATGCTGTTAGCTACAGTAGACTGAATTAAATCAATCTTGGTGGTGAGAGCCACTATTTCGAATTCGTCACCATTGGATACGCTGCCCAAGAACATGCCACGAGGAAGCACTTGAGGGCAAAAGCTGAAATTGAGAAGTGGGAGCGAGGTACAGTTTTCAGTGACAGTCACAAGCGTATATGGGGAATGGCGATGTTGCGCTCCTAGAGGACGTCCGTGAGAGGAAGAAGAACATATTGACCATCGGGAATCTGTGGCTGTGTGGTCAAAGACGTAGGTGGCTGGCTGAGGTGACAGTCACACATTCTGAAGAGAGCACAGGCGCGGTGGGGGCAGTGTGGTGTTCAGCCACCATCTGAGGCAGCTCTAGTTGAAGGACGGCGGTAGCACAATCGATAAGAGCAGAATGATTCGACAAGAAGTCCAGGCCTAGGATAACGTCATAAGGGCAGTGGTCAATCACGGCTGAAATGCAGAAGCAGTGTGGTCCTTTATACTTAAGCGGGCAGTGCACAGATCGAGAACCATTGGCGTGCCGCCATCGGCCACACGGAGCATTTGTGTAGCCGCTGGTGTCAGATTAATAAACGTGTGCGTAGGCTTGAACTCATGACGGAAATGCTTGCGCCGGTGTCTACAAGTGCTCGTACAGGTACACCATCTACTTCCACGCCTATTACACTTCGTCTGGTGGGAACGGAGAGAGAATTTGCTGCGGAAGTCGTCAATGCAGCACCACCTCCAGGGGCTGCATTTCTCAGTTT
This sequence comes from Rhipicephalus annulatus, assembly GCA_013436015.1. NCBI lineage: Eukaryota > Metazoa > Arthropoda > Arachnida > Ixodida > Ixodidae > Rhipicephalus > Rhipicephalus annulatus. The sequence continues at coordinate 3,928 of WOVY01014129.1, read as the reverse complement.
TCTGAGACGATGCGGCCGGAAGCCACGGGGGACGAGAAGCACCATAGCTGCAGCAAACGGGACGATGGGCGACGTATTTGTGGCGAACGAGACTTGTGCCCACGTGGTGAAGGCGAGTGGCTGTACCAAGTGTTCCGAGAATGGTCAACGGATGGGACTCTTCGGCAGGTGAAAATGTGCGGGCGGTACCACCGAAACGGGTCATATTAGTCGTTTCACGATGTGCCGAGGACCATGTATTGTGGCAGTAACGAGCAATATGTCCAATGCGGGTGGCAGTTTAAACATATAAGGTTGTCGCGGGTGGCAGTTTAAACACATAAGGTGGTCATGTGCAGTTTGCCACTCAGCCGGGTTTAGAGTACGTGGAGAAAACCGTTGGTCAGAGGATGACATCGCGAAAGGGCGTTCGCTGACTCTGGGCGTGGTGACATGGCACACGGAATGCACTCCGATGTTTTCAAGCTCCTGGTGCACGATGGCTTGAACAAGAGGAACAGTAACAGGAGTGGTATCGGTACTGCGTGAATTGAACGCTAAAGGCGACATTGCTTCCAGTTCGGGACGAGGAATGCGTGTCAGGTCTCCCGGTGGCGACGGTCGTTGTGGTGCGGACTGGTCGTCGCAAGTCGATGTTGCAGCGGTGTTTGTAAGTCGGAAGAATATTTGCAGAATGCGGCGACTTTTTACTTGCTCCAAATGACGAAACTCTTTCATAATCGCGTCCACGGTGGAGCAGCCCTTGCACAGCAGGACATTGAACGCGTCGTCGGCATTCCCTTTCAGGACATGCCCTACCTTGTCACCTTCTGTCATGTCGCTTTCGGCAGAGGGCCAGCACGTCTTGAATGTATGCGACGTATGATTCCGTTGGGGATTGGGCACGGCAGGCCAATTCCTTTTCAGCGGCGTTCTTACGGCTGGCGGTTTTGCCAAACATCTCTCTCATCTTTTCTTTGCATTGTTCCCAGATAGTGAGTTCTTCTTCGTTGTTTTCGTACCGCACCTTCGCCGTGCCTCTCAAGTAAAACAGCACATTAGCCAACTGAAGTGTGGGATCCCATCTGTTCGGCACACTCATTCGTTCGGACATGGCCAACCAATCGTCAACGTCGACGCCATTGGTCCTAAAGAATGTACCGGGATCCTTAAGTGGCGTGAAACGTATGGTTGCAACGCCGTGTTCGTCGGAGACGCTGACGTTGACGCGGAGGGCTCAGCATTGGCCATGACTGGAAAACCGATGCGGCGGTTGCTGCGGAGCTCCGTTGCCTGATGGTTACCCAGCACCTCTCACCAATATGTTACGGGGTCAGTGACTTCTCTATAAACGCAATTACAGAGGAACAACCTCTGGCGAGAATCACAATGGCTGATTGGCACACTCGCGCGTCTGTCAGCTGATTCTGTCCTTCCTCTTCCTTTACTTTGTTTCCGTAACAGTATCATCCCCTATACTTTTCTTGGCATCGTTATCTGTTAGTTTTCATTATTGTTATGTATTTGACAGAGAAAGCGAGCCGTAAATTTACACCTCTTTCTTACAATGCTAGCGCCTATTTTTTTAATTTTGACTGATGCAACGTTTGCAACTTTGAAGTTCTTCAGAGTCGCTTCTTTTGCTTTCTCATAGTATATTGACATAGATATAACGACAAATGCACTTTTTTTATCGCCTACCATCCGGAAAGTAAATAATCGCAACTGTAGTATTCGTTTCGACGCTCTCATGCTGAATAACAAAACTGCGATGTGCATTTAGCATAAATTTGACATTTGACAGTACTGTGGCTTGGCGACCCTTTACGGAGTAGAAAATGTCCAAAGAAATGCAGCAGCAGTTGCCATTGAGTGTTCTCTTTCTAGCTATTGCAAAACCTGCTGAGTGAGCACACTTTTTCTTATGCAGGTGAGGGATCAAGAGAGAGAGAGAACCCTTAATTGAAAGCAGAGAATTCAACCAAAATATGCGAATCGCTGACTTGCTACTCTGCTTGGGGAAGAGGACGGAAAGTAGGTAGAGAGAGAAAATCACATAAGGTGTTCAAGTAAAATAAAAGATATAAAAGACGTCCTCGTTGCATGTGGACGCAGCTGTTATCTTTTCAGGCCTCCTTGTGTGTTTAGTTGCACAACTGCAACAGCAAGAGAAATGTACATATGCGTATAATGAAGACAGAAGGGCCTTATTGATGCCTTTTTGCTATCAAAACTGTAAGTATGCAGACTTTTCGGGACACTACTATGATAGGACGTGTGCAAAGCTTAGACGATGCCAGAAGCAGCTTTATTTCTTGCAGTGATGCACCTAAACTCATTGTGGCATTTAATTGCTAAAGATAGTTTTTTTTGTTTAAAACGCCTTATGTGGCCATTTTACTCCAAACATAGTTTCGCACTGCATGTTTAAATTAGCGCGTAAAGAACACCGGTCGGGAGGGCGTCAATTGCATCATCGCATGAAAGACCGCGGTTTTCACTTTGGCCTCGGCGCAGTATACCCACTGCTTTTATTTCATGCACCGTATTACTTAAATATTACGCATCTTCGAGTGCGGTGTAGCGAGCGGAACTGGTGCTGAGGACAGCCGATTGAAAATCAGGCCTTCAAGAATAGAGTTATACAATCCTTTTATTGAATAACTTTGTTAATGAATGCTGTCTTAAAAAAAAGAACACAAGACAAAGTATAAATCTTTAAACTTAAAGCGACTATTTTAAAAATGTTCATTATGTAGCCACAAACACGATGTCGTTTTTCTTAACTAATTTTTTTTAATATGATAGCCAGCGTCATCAATAACGTCACAGTAAACAATTATAGAGGGCGACACCTGCTTCAAGCGCAAACAAGAGTTGGTCGCCGGAAGTATCGCTGTTCGAACGAAATTCAAATCAGCCGCAGGCTTCCGCCAAGAACTCGGTGCCTGCGTCAACGTTGGCCTCGGTAGAGTGTTCTTCTAGTACATTCTAGCCTCGGCATCGGCAAACACCGACTCATAAGTGACTAGGTACCGCACAACTCCCCATTCTCGTTTAGGTGCTTCAACATTCGGATTCGATTCCGTTGTTTGCGTTGCTCCTCGGACCGATGAGACGAAGAAGCGGGCAGTGAAGCGACCACTTTGCTGCTGCTACGGCGCTCTACCCCACGAGGTTTGTCAGCTTACTGTTTTCTCTTAGTTCATTGCTTTTTCACCAATTGATTGATTGATTTGATATGAGGGGTTTAACGTCCCAAAACTACCATATGATTATGAGAGACGCCGTAGTGGAGGGCTCTGGAAATTTTGACCACCTGGGGTTCTTTAACGTGCGCCCAAATCTGAGCACACCGGCCTAGAGCATTTCCGCCTCCATCAGAAATGCAAGCCGCCGCAGCCTGCGTTCGATCCCACGACCTGCGGTGCTTTTTCACCAGCTGCAAGCGTTTGTTGCGCGCGAAACCGCTCTCATTAGACATTGCTCGAGTATGATGCCCACCAAAATTATCTTTGCCGCCCAGAGCCGAGTGCGTACAGCAAAGCCCGTCTTTTGGAAAAGCGCTCTTCAGAAGGGAGAGAGGGACTAGTTGGTCTAGATCTCTTCGTACTGCGGAGAGAGTGCTCTAAGAAGTGCTCTCTGGCACTAAGTCCCTGTCGAGCTCGCAGGAGCGACCTCAACAATCTCGTAGCTCACTCGGCCGCTGTACTTAGTAACCTTGCCTGTGCTCACTGGTGCTGTTTTCTTGGGCGTCTGTTGGCGCAGTTGTCCGGCTGTACTCGGACCATTTCGGGCTCGCAGCTCACCTTGGTCGCGTCTTCATCTGCCAGCGATGAGCCGAGGACACACCAGGTGAGCTGCTTGAAAATTCCAACTTTTTGCAGAGTTGCAGAGTTGTGGTAAGCATCGTGGTTGGACATCGTGGCGAAATGTTTGCATAATAGTG
>WOVY01014127.1:0-127865 GCA_013436015.1 Rhipicephalus annulatus | reverse complement strand
AATATAAATCCACAAAAGTGGATGGAGGTAATGCCCCTGTGGTAACATATAACCACAGGGGCCTTACCGTAATGAAGTGGATGGAGGGAAGGCCGCTGTGGTAGCTCAGTGGTTAGAGCATCGAGCGCGTTATTTGAAGGTCGTAGCTTCGATTCCTGCTCACGGCTGGTTATTTTTTATTAGTTAAAGCATCGAACGCGTTATTCGAAGGTCGCTGGTTCGATTCCTGCTCTCGGCTGGTTATTTTTTCACCCACCTTTCTTTATATTTACTTTCCATTAGTTTTTAATACCTTCCCCTGTACATTCTTTGGCATTACTGTCTGTTAGATCTCATTATTATTGTGTCAAAACATGGAAAAACGAGCCCTTAAATATACACTTCTTTCCCTTATTCATTAACGAGGGTCTCGTACTGGCAGACTGGTGTCATTAGGTTGTGTACGAGGGACTATTAATCAGCTGACCACTCGTAATAAAGTTCACGTCCTGCGTGACGCCACATATGTGCATGAAAGAGTGTTTCACACTCGTCGCTTGGCTTATAGATGGCGCTGACTAAAACCTCGACTTCTAAATTCACATATAAACCCAAAAAAGTGGATGCAGGGAAGGCCGCTGTGGTAGCTCAGTGGTTAGATCATCAAACGCGTTTTTCGAAGGTCGTAGGTTCAATTCCTGCTCACGGATGTTATTTTTTCACCCACCTTTCTTATTTACATTCCATTAATTTTATTACTTCCCCTGTACATTCTTCGGCATTACTGTCTGTTAGATCTGATTATTGTTGTGTCAAAACACGGAAAAAAACGAGCCCTTAAGTATACACTTCTTTCCCTTATTCATTAACGACGGTCTCGTACTGGCAAGACTTGGTGTCATCAGGTTGTATACGAGGGACTAATAATCAGCTGCCCGCTCGTAATACAGTTCACGTATGCTTGACGCCACATATGCGCATAAAAGAGTGTTTCACACTTGTTTCACCAGAAAAATGTGCGCTGGTGGCTTTCACTCGCAAAGCAATGACCCCTTATGTCATCTCAATCTGCGGGCGACCGATTTCTTACGCCAAAACCCCACCGGTTTCTGGGCATCATTATATAGGGACCTCTGTTGGAGTCCGCATGTGACCTATATGAAGAAGCGCCTGACCGCTGTTTCTCAGCTGTTCAATTTCCTGGCAGGAAAGACGTGGGGGGATGTCAGTAGACGCAATGATGGAGCTCTACAGGGCCCTGTTTCTCGGTTTCCTCAGATATAGCTTGCCTGTGCTTAGCAATACCTGCAAGACCAATGTTCGTGTTTTACAGGCAGTACAAGCCCAAGCGCTGAGAGTGTGCCTCGGTCTGCCCAGATGTACGTCCAACAGAAGCAACAATTGCAATTGCTGGTGACTATCCGACACAAACTCACATTGTTGTAGAAGTCCTGAGAACGCACATGCGACACTTCGCACGTGCCCCCGGCCATCACCTTGCACTGTTGCCTTCAGAGAGGCGCCAAGCATCGTTCGCCAAAATTATCGTGAAATACAACGATAAACTTCCCTCGGGCTTCACTCATGCATCTAAACCATCCATACCACCTTGGTGTCTTATTCGACCCACAGTGCATCTTAGTGTACCAGGGATCCGGAGGAAATCTGAGTTTTCGTCACCCGTGCTGAAACAACTGTCTCTTCTTTTGCACGAGAAATATTCAGACAGCATACACGTATACACCGATGGTTCCACGAACCACCAGTGTTCGTCAGGGGCAGTAGTTATCCCAGCAAGAGGTGTTACCATCAGCTTTAGGACTGACCACTCCACGGCATCTACAGCAGCGGAACTAGCTGCATTGCGCGCTGCACTTTGTGTGGTCAATCGGAACCACCGCAACAATGGTCGATTTTCAGCGACTCAAGGGCTGCCCTACAATCTGTGCTCTCAGCACTGCGTCGCGGCCCGTACGAACAGCTTGTTTTCGAAATTCGATGCCTTCTCCACACTTTACTCGAGAAAGGGCATCATGTGACGCTTCAATGGCTGCCAAGTCATTGCGGCATCATAGGGAACGAACATGCCGATACTGCCGCGCGGGCAGCCCTTGAAGGAACACGAAAAGAAGCCATACCACTTTCGAGGACTGATGCTGCCAGTAATCTTCGACGACTTGCGCGTGAAATCACGTTTTCACTATGGTGCCCACCAAGCATCGATACGAATCGTCAACACCACCTATCCTATTTGATGGCTCTCTGCATGCCCACTGACTCGACCGAAGAGAAGCCACCCTACTTCATCGCGTATGGCTAGGAGTGGCATTTACAAAATCTTACTCCTTTGTCATAGGAATGGCCGACAACGCTCTCTGCGATGCCTGTCATTGCGAAGAGACGCTACACCACATCCTATGTGACTGTCCATTGTATGAAATGCAGAGACAGTCACTGGCGTCTGCTTTTGCGCGCATCGACAACAGCCAAATGTCTGTGGACACTATTCTGTGGAGTGCCCGAGAGAAGACACTGCAACAGAAGGCGACGAAAGCTCTGTTGAAATTCCTACGCGACACCGACTTGAACAAGCGACTGTAACAGCAATGTCACACACCGCGAAAGACAAGACTGGACTATGACTGAGTGTGCGCGCATGTGCTGCCGAATGTGCTGTTTCTATCTTCCCTCTCTGCTCTCTTTCATCTCCCCCATCCCTCTCCATGCGCAGGGTAGCAAACCGGCTGCCTATAGTCTGGTTAACCTCCTTGCCTTTCTTTTCCCTCTATTTTCCTTCCTTCCTTCACCACTTGTCGCTTGGCTTATAGATGGCGCTGACTAACACCCCTAATTCTAAATTCACATATCATAAATCCTTTCTTCTTTTGACTAAAGACATAGTAGATCCATAGGCTTTTATATTTAGGAATACTTGTATACTGAGTTGATTTTTTTTTCTTACTGTGAACAATGATACTTAAACAGAATCGTTTGATACCAAAATTGTTTCCTGTTTATGTAAAACATATTCTGAATGTATATCATGTAGAAATAAGCTGTGTAACTAAATAAGATATGTATAATGTCACTTATTTGTATATGTATGTTACTGATGTGTGAATATGTGTAATATGGCACTGATGCAGACTGTATCAGGAGGTCAAGACCTCGTCAGGCTATTTAGCCTTTAGTCTTTGCCTCCCGCAGGGAAGTTTTTGTATTTTTTTTTCCTGCAAATAAAAAATAAACTAAACTAAACTAAAACTAAACATATAAACCCCAAAAAGTGGATGGAGGGAAGGCCGCTGTGGTAGCTCAGTGGTTAGAGCATCGAACGCGTTATTCGAAGGTCGTAGCTTCGATTCCTGCTCACGGCAGGTTACTTTTTCACCCACGTTTTTTTATTTACATTCCATTGGTGTTAATAACTTCCCCTGTACATTCCTTGGCATTACTGTCTGTTATATCTCATAATTATTGTGTCGAAACACGAAAAAAACGAGCCCTTAAGTATAGACTTCTTTTCCTTATTCATTCACGAGGGTCTCGTACTGGCAGACTTGCTGTCATTAAGTTGATTACGAGGGACTATTAATCAGCTGCCCGCTGGTAATAAAGTTCACGTCCTGCGTGACGGCGCATATGCGCATAAAAGAGTGTTTCACACTCGTCGCTTGGCTTATAGATGGCGCTGACTAACACCCCTAAATCTAAATTCATATATAAACACTAAAAAGTAGATAGAGGGAAGGCCGCTGTGGTAGCTCAGTGGTTAGAGCATCGAACGCGTTATTCGAAAGTCGTAGGTTCGATTCCTGCTCACGGCTGGTTATTTTTCCACCCACCTTTCTTTCTTATTTACATTCCATTGGTTCTAATAACTTCCTCTGTACATTCCTTGGCATTACTGTCTGCTAGATCTCATAAATATTGTGTCAAAACACAAAAAAACGAACCCCTAAGTATATATTTCTTTCTCTTATCCATTAATGAGGGTCTTGTACTGGCAGACTTGGTATCATTAGGTTGTATACGAGGAACTATTCATCAGCTTCCCGCTCGTAATAAAGTTCATGTCTTGCGTGACGCCACATATGCGCATAAAAGAGTGTTTCATACTCGTCGCTTGGCTTATAGATGGCGCTGACTGACACCCGTGCTTTTAAATTCACATATAAACCCTAAAAAGTCGATGGAGGGAAGCCCGCTGTGGCAGCTCAGTGGTAAGAGCATCAAACGCGTTATTCGAAGGTCGCAGGTTCGATTCCTGCTCACGGCTGGTTATTTTTCACCCACCTTTCTTTTTTATTTACATTCTATTAGTTCTAATAACTTCCCCTGTACATTATTTGGCCTTACTGTCTGATAGATCTTATTATTATGTTGTCAAAACACGGAAAAAAACGAGCCCTTCAGTATACACTTCTTTCCCTTATTCATTAACGAGGGTCTCGTACTGGCAGACTTGTTGTCATTTGGTTGTATACGAGGGACTATTCATCAGCTGCCCGCTCGTAATAAAGTTCACATCCTGCGTGACGCCACATTTGCGCATAAAATGGTGTTTCGCACTTGTCGCTTGGCTTATAGATGGCGCTGACTAACACCGCTAATTCTAAATTCACAGATAAACCCCATATATGGATGGAGGGAAGGCCGCTGTGGTAGCTCAGTGGTTAGAGCATCGAACGCGTTATTCGAAGGTCGTTGCTTCGATTCCTGCTCGCGGCTGGTTAATTTTTCACCCACCTTTTTTTATTACATTCCATTGGTTCCAATCACTTTCCCTCTACATTCCTTGGCATTACTGTCTGTTATATCTCATTATTATTGTGTCAAAACATTAAAAAACGAGCCCTTAAGTAGAGACTTCTTTCCCTTATTTATTAACGAGGGTCTCGTACTGGCAAACTTGATGTCGTTTGGTTGTATACGAGGGACTATTAATCAGCTGCCCGCCTGTAATAAAGTTCACGTGCTACGTGACGCCACATATGCGCATAAAAGAGTGTTCCACCACTCGTTGCTTGACTTATAGATGGCGCTGACTAACACCCCTACTTCTAAATTAACATATAAACCCCAAAAAGTGGATGGAGGGAAGAGTGCTGTGGTAGATCAGTGGTTAGAGCATCGAACGCGTTATTCGAAGGTCGTAGGTTCGATTCCTGCTCACGGCTGGTTATTTTTTCTCCCACTTTTCTTTTTTTATTTACATTCCATCGGCTCTAATAACTTCCCCTGTACATTCCTTGGCATTACTGTCTCTTCGATCTCATTATTATTGTGTCAAAACACGGAAAAAATGAGCCCTTAAGTGTATACTTCTTTCACTTATTCATTAACGAGGGTCTCGTACTGGCAGACGTTGTGTTTAGGTTGTATACGAGGGACTATTAATCAGCTGCCCGCTTGTAATAAAGTTGACGTGCTACTTGACGCAACATATGCGCATAAAAGAATGTTACACACTCGTCGCATGGCTTATAGATGGCGCTGACTGACACCCGTGCTTCAAAATTCACATATAAACCCTAAAAAGTCGATGGAGGGAAGCCCGCTGTAGCAGCTCAGTGATTAGAGCATTAAACGCGTTATTCAAAGGTCGTAGTTCGATTCCTGCTCACGGCTGGTTATTTTTTCACCCACCATTCTTTCATATTTACATTCCATTGGTTCTAATAACTTCCTCTGTACATTCCTTGGCATTACTGTCTGCTAGATCTCATAAATATTGTGTCAAAACACAAAAAAACGAACCCTTAAGTATATATTTCTTTCCCTTATCCATTAACGAGGGTCTTGTACTGGCAAAATTGGTATCATTAGGTTGTATACGAGGGACTATTCATCAGCTTCCCGCACGTAATAAAGTTCACGTCCACCGTGACGCCACATATGCGCATAAAAGAGTGTTTCACACTCGTCGCTTGGCTTATAGATGGCGCTGACTGACACCCGTGCTTTTAAATTCACATATAAACCCTAAAAAGTCGATGGAGGGAAGCCCGCTGTGGCAGCTCAGTGGTTAGAGCATCAAACGCGTTATTCGAAGGTCGTAGTTCGATTCCTGCTCGCGGCTGGTTATTTTTTCACCCACCTTTCTTTCTTATTTACCTTCTATTAGTTCTAATAACTTCCGCTGTACATTCTTTGGCCTTACTGTCTGATAGATCTTATTATTATTGTGTCAAAACACGGAAAGAACGAGCCCTTCAGTATACACTTCTTTTCCTTATTCATTAACGAGGGTCTCGTACTGGCAGACTTGGTGTCATTTGGTTGTATACGAGGGACTATTCATCAGCTGCCCGCTCGTAATAAAGTTCACGTCCTGCGTGACGTCACATATGCGCATAAAAGGGTGTTTCACACTTGTCGCTTGGCTTATAGATGGCGCTGACTAACACCCCTAATTCTAAATTCACATATAAACCCCATATATGGATGGAGGGAAGGCCGCTGTGGTAGCTCAGTGGTTAGAGCATCGAACGCGTTATTCGAAGGTCGTTGCTTCGATTCCTGCTCGCGGCTGGTTAATTTTTCACCCACCTTTTTTTTATTTACATTCCATTGGTTCCAATCACTTTCCCTGTACATTCCTTGGCATTACTTTCTGTTATATCTCATTATTATTGTGTCAAAACATTAAAAAACGAGCGCTTAAGTATAGACTTCTTTCCCTTATTCATTAACGAGGGTCTCGTACTGGCAAACTTGATGTCATTTGGTTGTATACGAGGGTTATTTATCAGCTGCCCGCCTGTAATAAAGTTCACGTGCTACGTGACGCCACATATGCACATAAAAGAGTGTTCCACACTCGTTGCTTGGCTTATAGATGGCGCTGACTAACACCCCTACTTCTAAATTGACATATAAACCCCAAAAAGTGGATGGAGGGAAGACTGCTGTGGTAGATCAGTGGTTAGAGCATTGAACGCGTTATTTGAAGGTCGTAAATTCAATTCCTGTTCACGGCTGGTTATTTTTTCTCCCACTTTTCTTTCTTATTTACATTCCATCGGCTCTAATAGCTTCCCCTGTACATTCCTTGGCATTACTGTTTGTTCGATCTCATTATTATTGTGTCAAAACACGGAAAAAATGAGCCCTTAAGTATATACTTCTTTCCCTTATTCATTAACGAGGGTCTCGTACTGGCAGACGTTGTGTTTAGGTTGTATACGAGAGACTATTAATCAGCTGCCCGCTTGTAATATAGTTGACGTGCTACTTGACGCCACATATGCGCATAAAAGATTGTTCCACACTCGTCGCTTGGCTTATAGATGGCGCTGACTGACACCCGTGCTTCTAAATTCACATATAAACCCTAAAAAGTGGATGGAGGGAAGCCCGCTGTGGTAGCTCAGTGGTTAGAGCACCGAACGCGTTATTCGAAAGTCGTAGATTCGATTCCTGCTCACGGCTGGTTATTTTTTCTCCCACTTTTCTTTCTTATTTACATTCCATCGGTTCTAATAACTTCCCCTGTACATTCCTTGGCATTACTGTCTGTTCGATCTCATTATTATTGTGTCAAAACACGGAAAAAATGAGCCCTTAAGTATATACTTCTTTCCCTTATTCCTTAACGAGGGTCTCGTACTGGCAGACGTGGTGTCGCCTACCTATCCAACCGCCAACAGCTTGTAAAAATTAACGAAGAAGAATCTCGGTGTCTTCCTGTCACCTCTGGGGTTCCACAAGGTAGTGTTTTGGGACCATTGCTTTTTTTGTTGTATATTAACGATTTAGTAACTGTTGTTGACCCTACTGTTCAAATTCGATTGTTCGCTGACGACTGTGTTTTGTTTCGGGAAGTCACATGTACTAATGATCAGAACGAACTCGAGAAAAACATTGAAAACGTGCGGGAGTGGTGTGTAGAATGGGGAATGGAATTAAATTTGGAAAAAAGTGTATATCTTTGTGTAACGAGAGAGAAAAACCCTAGTGAACACGGGTATAAATTAGGATCGTCTTCTCTCACACAGGTTGACAGTTATAAGTACCTCGGCGTTACGCTAACAAACAACTTATCATGGAACATGCACATAGATAATATTTGCTCGTCTGCCTTTCGGTAATTATGCTTCCTAAGATATAAGCTCAGAAATTCCCCTCCAAACGTAAAGCTTCTTAGTTATTTCACTTTCGTTAGGCCGAAGCTGGAGTATGCGAGTATCGTGTGGGACCCCCATACTAAACAAAACGTTAAAAAACTTGAAAGGATTCAGCGGAAGGCCATTCGGTTTGTTTATTCTAGGTTTTTGCGAACGGACTCCCCCACAGACCTAATGCTAGCTAATAATACTCCTTCCCTTCAGGATCGTAGAAAGAAGTCCCGCCTTGATTTTCTGTCTCTTTATATAATCGCAAACTTTCCCTTGATCCAACCCCTTTTCTTTCTTCATTAAACACAAGACCGACAAGACATCACCAACCAAATGCACTAACTCCGTACTTCGCGAGAACGGACACGTTTAAATTTTCATTTTTTCCACGCACCATTTCAGACTGGAACCAGACAATCGAATCTAGTACTTGCGATACTGAGTAACTGTGCACTGTTTTGTTTTTGTTTTGCGTGTGTTGTATTTCTCTTTGTATTACGCCATGCCCTCCGGCTTGGACCGAAGTGTGGTCCGCAGTATGTATTAAATAAATAAATAAATAAATAAATAAATAAATAAATAAATAAATAAATAAATAAATATGCAGGCGGGTTGGACAGGACTGCATCAGAGGCAAGTGTCGGCGTTCCCCTAGGAATTCGGACTTGAACACCATTGATAACATGTACGTAGTCTCTCACGATGAAATGCGGTTCGAAATGTAACTCGCACACAGCACAATCGGCGTCAAGCGGCTTGTCAAGCCGATGGAGGTTCCGCTCCCAAAGAAGTCGTCGTTCTTCGTCTTTCGGGGCCTTAAAAAGCGATAACTTCCGACTTTTTTGCACACGCGGATATCCAGTTGTGCAACCTGGCGCGTAACAATGGTTTAGACGCTGCTTCTTCGTCATTTCGCGACTAAAACCGAGATGCCGGCCATGCCGCCGAGCCAGCCGAGTAAACCAAGTGGGAAGATTGTTCGATGACAGCGCCGCCGCTACTTTTGCCGCAAGTTGGGGATGGAGAAAGCAAGGAGAGAGCGTTTCGGTCGCGCCACTCAAAAGTTCTAGTACACTCTAGCTTGGCTACTTGACCATCCGGAATGGTGCCACATGCTCAATGGTTGCCAGCTGCTAGTTTGTTATTACGCGCTACAGTGGCGTATAATGACTAATTTAAGGATGTGACATTTAAGAACACACTGTTTCAAATGTACATTTCGCAATAGCAGGTTCCATACCCAAGCAAATTAATTACGCGTGTCTCATTAGGCGGAATGCGTAATTTTAACATTTTTCGCCAAAAAAGAAACAAACCAGGCGGAAACACAATAACTTTATGACGGTATAACACGAATGTGGGGAGAAAGTTTTCGCATATGAAACGCATCTACTTGGTGCGCAAAGGTTTTGAGGAATTATATCTAAGTGCTCAGCGCAATGCTTTTGTTATCCCCAAAAGATCCTTCACAGGACCTTTTCCGGACCAATTGTTGTCATCAGAAAGCACTCCAAAAGACGTTTCCGGGTCAAACTAGCTTGTGTCGTCCTCAGTAAGAACTAAGGTCAATGAGAACCGTGCGAGGACGATTGTGCCATATGAGGACGACCTCAGGACATCGAGCGTTGTCTGGGTACACTTGAAGTTGACCTGTTGTCTACCTGGACGCCTTGATCACGCAAGTTGGCCTCCGACGATGTGTCCATCGCGCAACAATCCGACATATCCGCCACTGCTGAACAACGTTGCCGCTCGCGGAGTCGCTGCGCACCATGCTAGCACTCACTCGTTTGTCTATGCTTGCTGTATTTCTCGCGGGAGTTGATTTCGGCTGGAGATGGGGCGGGTATTCTTCAAAAACTGACGGCACAGCCCCTTTCTTTAGGCGTCGCCGCTTGCCTTCGATGAAGTCCCCATGTTTGAAGCGGCGACTGCATACTTTGGTGTAGCATGAGGTGGTGTTCGGCGACCACTTGTCTCGTCGTATTGCGGCAAGCCAGCGCGCTCGAGCGTCTGCGTCAGCGGGTAGTTCATGCAAGGAAAGCCCTGCCGGTTTCTTTTTCTCGTCCGATTTGCACAGCGGAACACAGCAGTAGGCCATCGTAAAGCATTCTACGCATGTAATTGCCCAAACTGCCCCACAAAACGAAGTTGCACACTACTAAACGGGCTGTACGCAACACCCGGACAGAATGGCAACAGCGACTGGATGGATGGTTGGATATGGCTGTACCCTTTAGATTGGGCGGTGGCTAGCGCCACCAAGCCGTAATACCTAATGAACCAAAAACAATATATATTTTTTTTTCCTTAAAAAGTGAGTTTGAGGATTCGTACTTTGCAGTGAAGAGTTTCATTTTCATTCGGGCCTTGACTTTAGCCACCAATCAGATAACCTCCTTCTAATTAAGTCTACCCGCTTAAAGTTTATTTTGCCCTCCCGGTCCCTGAACCCCAGTGCCTTGAAAAACTCTGCGCCATCATCCTGAACTATAGGGTGAAGCCCTTTACAGAACATTATCAAGTGTTCGGCAGTTTCTTCTTCCTCTCCACACGTACTGCATACTGTGTCTACCCCTTCGTATTTGGCCCGATATGTCTTGGTTCGCAGTGCTCCCGTCCTGGCCTCAAACAGTAGAGAACTACCCCGAGTGTAATCATAGATCCTTTCCTTGGCAATTTCCTGCTTAAAAGTTCGATAGATCTCTAGTGCGGACGTCTTAATCATGCCAATTCTCCATATGTCAGTCTTCATTTCCTTCACTTTCTTCTTAAACGATAGTTCTCTTTGGTTTGGGCACCTGCTGTTTTCCAAGTATTTACCAGTCAACTTCCTGGTTCGCTTCCTTCATTTCGTATCGACATTCTTTATATAGAAGTAGCTGAAAACCTTCCTAGCCCAACGCTCTTCCCCCATTTCTCTCAATCGCTTCTCAAATTTTATCTTGCTGCTAGCTTCCCTGCCCTCAAATGATGTCCATCCCATATCACCTTGTACTCCCTGATTTGGTGTATTCCCGTTAGCTCCTGAAGCAAGCCTACCTATTCCACGTTGCTTAATTTCTAATCTTGCTTGAACTTCTGATCTCATGCACAAGACCGCATTGCCGAACGTCAGCCCAAAAACCATGACCCCTTTCCATATTACACTCACAACATCATACCGATTGTAATTCCACAGTGCCCTATTTTTCATCACTGCTGCATTGCTGTTACCATTAGTCATCACTTATATTTCGTGTTCCCTCAGATACTCGGTCCCATTGCTTATCCATACGCCCAGATATTTGTATTTATCTGTTATCTCTAGCGTGACCTCCTGTATTTATTCTAAGCTCACTACCTTCGTTGTCATTGAAAATCATGACTGCTGATTTTTCCTTACTGAATCTGCAATCTAACCTATCTCCCACATTACCGCAGATGTCCATCAATCTCTGTAAATCTTCCTTGTTGTTGGCCATTAGCACTATATCATCTGCGTACATTATTGCTGGTAGTGCCTGATCAATAAGTTTTTCTTGTTTGACTAAAGAGAGGTTGAAGCCCAGTCCACTTCCCTCTAATTTTGCCTCTAATCCTTGTAGGTACATCATGAATAATAAGGGTGACAGGGGGCACCCCTGCCCAAGCCCCCGTTTTACCTCTGCAGGCTTGGATACCTGTTTTTACCACTTTATGACTACCTTGTTACCTTTATAGATACCATTTAAGAGATTAGTGACTACATGTTCCACGCCTAGTGTGTCCAGTATTCCCCACAATTCCTCTTGAACCACGCTATCGTACGCTCCCTTGATATCCGAAAATGCTAGCCACAAGGACCTGTGTTCCTTTTCTGCTATTTCGATGCACTGCGTAAGTGAGAACAGATTGTCTTCCAACCTCCTGTGTTTCCGAAACCCATTCTGCAGTTCCCCCAGCACCCCCTCATCCTCTATCCACGCCTGCAGTCTTTCCTTTATAATCTGCATCGCCAGCCTGTAGACCACTGATGTCACTGTTATAGGACGGTAGTTGTTTATGTCAGCTTTGTCCCCCTTTCCTTTATAGATCATGCTCATCCTGCTAAGTTTCCATCCATCGGGAACTTCACCATCGATTATTATTGTGCTCAATGCCTCTCTCAAAGCCTGCTTAGACTTCGGACCTAATGTCTTTATCAGCCTAATTGGAATGCCATCTGGGCCTGTTGATGTACTACTAGTAGATTGTACTAGAAGCTTTTGAATGGCGCGAGCAGCTGCCTGGGAGCGGCCGTTTCGGCGTGGAATGATGCGGTGGCGCTGGCATCGACCAATCTTCCCGGGCGGATGGCTGGCAGGCGTTCCACGTACGTGTTGGTACCTCTCTGTCGCGCCTAGTGTGAAGATGATCTCCCTCTTTTTTTTATTATTCACATACCTCCCATTTTTCGCGCAAATAAAGGTTATTTGACATTATTGTTATTGAAGTTGCTGAGGCCCGCACTGCGGCCCGAAGCAGCATAGCACATTGTACAATATAACGAACGCGTTTTTTTTTAATTTTTAAAGTGTACACATTTTAGACGAGAATCCAGCTGGCCGATACACACCGGAAGCGCCCCCCCTCCAAAAAAAAAGGAATATGGTGCACACAAAACGAAGAACTCTTGGTCCATTCCACGTAAAACACCACAGCTGGACTCAAATAAAAGGCTCATTGCTTGTGGCTGCGTGCACACACGACAAAAAGTAGGCTTTATTGATAATATTTGAAGAACAGCAGAGTTTTTCCAAACATCCCTTCGGTTTTAAAATATGGGAATAGATTAATTGTTGTAGGACCCACAGAAATGCAAATACGTAATACTGCAAAAGAATGTCTTAGGTAAAACATAGTAGTGGAAGATTTTGAGAGTTTAAAAAACGCAACACTGCAAAGCAGAGTCGTAACTAATGTTAATCATAATTGATAACATAAAAAATGCAAGGTTTACATATTTATGAAACAGTACATTTGCAATTAGGTAAATTGTAAGAAACGTAATATATAAAGCCAGGATACAAAAGATAACATAAAGAAAAGCAAACAGAATGACAGTGTTAAGGTTGTCTTTCCAAAATGCATTAAAAAACAGATGTTATGGTCGAAAGATCGTTTGAAGGGACACTGAAGTGCAACAATGAATTGGCTTAGATCGATGAAATATGCACCGAGATACCTAATGCTGCTAAATTTACCATCACAGGTTTAATACAAAAAGATTCAAGATCAAAGATTTATTTTGAGATTTCGCGTCATTATTTGCACGTTCTCTCGCTTAAAAGCCTCTTCTAGGAAAAATTGTTTTTCTTCTTGGTGTACCGTCAAAAAATTAACAGTGTAAGAAAATATGCACGAAAAATGACATCGTTTTTACGCCACTGTAGCAATTTATAGCGTACTCAATTTTAGGTGCTTCTGTGCGCTTTTGACACTGTAGAAGATTTTTCATCTTGACTTCACTTGCGCGTTTAGACCGTGGGTAAGGTCTGATGGGGGCAAAAATGAAGTTTCTGCTGCTCTACAACAGAGTGGGACGCTTTCAACAAGCTGCAGAGCATCTGAGGCTTCTCGAACAGTTACTAAACTGGACTTGCTGATTAGTTTCTCTTGCACGAACGCTTAACATTGCACGATTCCATTGTCTGCACAGGTGAAGTAAGTATACGGCTCGTTGAATGCAAAGTTCACGAGTGCTAGGATTCAGTGAGCACGCTACGTACGACACGCCAGCAAATCCAGGAAACTCGTGCAGCGCCCATGACTTTGATGGTAGGACAAGACCACGAAGGTCACCGAGAGTGACAACCGCGTCAGACGAGGGACTTGAGCTTGCCTCGTCAGCTTCGTCGCCATCTGCAGAAGTTGCACCGTTGGTATCCACAAAAAGCTGTGCAGGAGTGCTAATGCGTCGCTGTTTTCTGTTGTCATTCTCAGCCGGCACACACTGATGACGCCGCTTTGTTTGGGTCCGCGGAGCCGGAGTTTTGAGCGTCAAATATGCAGGCAGGTTGGACAAGATCGTCGGGACTGCATCAGGGGCGAGTGTCGGCGCTCCCCTAGGAATTCGGACTTGAACACCATTGCTAACATGTACGTAGTCTCTCACAATGAAATGCGGTTTGAAATGTAACTCGCACAGAGCACAATCGGCGTCAAAGCTGCTTGTCAAGCCGATGGAGGTTCCGCTCCCAAAGAAGTCGTCGTTCTTCGTCTTTCGGGGCCTTAAAAAGTGATACTTCCGACTTTGTTGCACACGCGGATATCCAATTGTGCAACCTGGCGCGTAACAATCGTTTAGACGCTACTTCTTCGTCATTTCGCGACTAAAACCGAGATGCCGGCCATGCCGCCGAGCCAGCCGAGTAAACCACAGAACAGTGGTAGATTGTGCGATGGCAGCGCCGCCGCTACTTTCGCCACAAGTTGGGGATGGAGAAAGCAAGAGGAAAGCGTTTCGGTCGCGCCACTCAAAAGTTCTAGTACACTCTACTACTAGGAACCCTTTTCTCAGCCCTTTCTCACTCTTGTGTGAAAATGGAGCCATTGCACCACTTGATTCGTCCTTGTCTATTGTGGTGCATAATGTACTTCTTTGTTGAAATTTTTCTGTCACCCTTGTTCTTATATATTCAATAGTTTCGTTCCCTTCTAGCCTAGCACCTTGGGCTGTAGTTATAAAACTCTGCTCTAGGCTCGTCTCATTTCTTGGGGAGTTTAGATGGTTCCAAAATCTGTTTGGAACCATCTGTTTACTCAGCGCCGTGTTTATTCAGCGCCCCTAGTGGGAGTGGAGAAAAGTGGCGTTCGACGGCCCCCTGATGGCGGTTTGCCCGGCACAGATTTTTATACAGGAGGCACTGATCACACTACCCAAAGTCCTTCCTCTATGATGGCAAGGCCAAACCCGGTGACGTCACATGTATTATGGCGTCGAATGCTGATCAGCTGTTCGTATCTGATGATAATTACTTACTCGTAGATATTTGCGCTAACCTGGTGAACAAAAAGTTTAATCGAGACCTCGAGAGCGTCATTCAGCGGGCCAAAGATGCGGGTGTCAGAAAGATGATAGTTCTGGGCACATCGTTGCACTCGACCAAGGAGGCCCTTCGGCTGACGCGAATGCATCCCGGCACCGTGTACTGTACCGCTGGCATCCACCCGCACGACGCCAAATCTTGGGACGATGACGAGGCGCTCGAAGTACTCCGGAGCGTCGCTTCGAATCCCGAGTGCGTCGCCATCGGCGAGTGTGGCTTGGACTTCAGCAAGGACTTCTCCTCTCCCGAGTGCCAGATCCAAGTACTCGAAAAACAGGCAGGCCTTTTCATCTTTTCTTTTTCCCATATAAGTGGTCGGGCAGAATGATCGGGTGAGCTACTACTATCAAATGTCGCCAACACAATTAGTGCACTGCGAGATCTAAGATATTTTGGCACTATGAGACTTTATTGATGGTATCTGAAAACGACGGACCATGTCAGTGCATGCGATGGTGTGTTAACCTAAGTACCCATTCTGTGGTCCACACCACAGCGCCAACTCCGGCTTTGTTCTATGGACCAGACCACAAGATTTCGGGTGATTCGTGGTCGCGCTTATATATCCAAGTATCTGGTGAAAATGCCAGTGCATGCATGACACAAACGCACTATGTTGAAAGTGACTTGACTAGGTCAGGTCCACAAAGTGTGAGAACCGCTGTCATTTCGTACCGCTATACGCCTTTCATTTGCTGTTTTCGTTCACAATGTCAAGTTCATCAGTGGGTGACATAGGTAAGTGCGTATGTCAGCACAACAAAGTTGGCCAGAGGTGTACTTCGCCGTCGCATTTGCCACCGTCACTATCGCTTCAGTGTACACATCGGTCAGTGCCCTATCGCCTGCGCCGGCGCTCATAATTTGGGCCCATGGCAGGCGAATCCTCCGATTCGCGGGAGAAGCTGCCGTTAGGGATACCTATTCTATGCACCAGACCACAGAATAATAAACCCGAACGAAAATAAGAACCGCCGTTACTGTTCAACTATAAGCAACATTACAAGGAGAGATGTTAATGCTGCCACGCCGTGGTGGTCTAGTGGCTAAAGTAGTCGGCTGCTGAAAGGTACTCGGCTGCAATTAAAATGAAGTACGTTGCCATGCGATCTATTCTAGCATACGAAGTTTCAGAAAGGTTGGTCGAGCCAATGTCGCGAAAATGCGAAAAATGCATTTCGAAACTTTTGACGTCACATGCAAAAGTATCTGCAAGGAATTTTAGAAACTGAAACTTCGGCCTTGATTTTTCTCGCTCATAATGAACTTATAATAATGAAACCTATCACATTAAAGCTCTCAGAATGCAGTTTATCATCTTGTCCCACCTCGGTGGTCTAGTGGATAAAGTACTCGTCTGCGGACCCACAGGTCGCGGGAACGAATCCCGACTGCGGCGGCTGCATTTCCGATGGAGGCGGAAATGCTGTAGGCCCGTGTGCTCAGATTTTAGTGCACGTTAAAGAACCCCAGGTGGTCTAAATTTCCGGAGCCCTCCACTACGACGTCTCTCATAATCATGTGGTGGTTTTGAGACGTTGAACCCCACAAATCAATCAAATCAGATGTTAATGCTGAACAATAACGGCCATGTAAAATTGTATGGCATGTAGTGCTATGTAATGTAATCTACAGCGGGGATGGAAAGAAATGCAAACAATGTGTTATTCTCTTCTGTATTGTGTTACTTTACAAGCCTGGATGGTAATAAAAACATCTAGAGTCATCCACGATACAATCAAGAACCAATGTAGCATATTTTTATAGCCGCAAGTGTCAGCGTGACGAAAACGTTACGCTGCGCTGTTCCCGCTTTTGTTCGTTTCTCTGTACATGTGTAAGAAAACACAATTCTAAGCTGACCAACTAGTTTAATCGGTGGCATAAAAATACCCGTGTATCAGGCACAGGTAGGCTGATCAAAGACTGAACGGTCACTGATGTAACAAAAAGCAGCAATGCCTTGTTGGGTTTATTGTCATCTCTTATATTAGCTATCATCGCTCGGTGCGTACTGGAGTGCGCACCACTACATGAGTGATACACAGTATGATACATCTCTCATATTTTTTTTTACAAGGCATCAAAAAAGTACAATGCGATAAAAAAAATACAAGTTCAGCAGTAGTTCGCAGGAACAGGCCGCTAAGCTGTTATTCGAAGTTGTGACTGCATGCTAAATGTCTTGGTTTGGCCCTAATTCGCGATGATCTTCAAGGTGCCGGTGAAGTCACACGAGGCGAGCTCTGATGTGGAGGCTTTTCCGAGTCATCATCTTTGACGTCAGTGTCACTGTGATACACAAATGGCTCCAAAGTCGGCAGTAAATGTTAGCGGTTACGCCACAACCCTCTCCCCTCTCTTGTTGCGACGTTGTAGGACCTCGGGGCTACTTTCCCTGGATGTGAACAATGTCCCCTGGTAGTAGTGGTCTCGACGGTTGTCCGGACGACCTCTGCTATTGCTTTTTTTACCGGAGGCTTGGGCTGCAGGTTGGTAGTCTAGGCGTAGAGGCCTGCCCTGCAGAAGTTCCGTTAACGACTAGCGAATGTAATGGAGCACAGCGTTAGCCAAGTAAACCTAGCCAAAAATCTTCATGAGTGGTCCTAGTTTCCTTAAGCAGCCACTTTATAATCTGGACACCCTTTTCTGCTACCCTGTTGGAACACGGAAACGCTGGGCTTGAAGATATATGTTTGAAATCATATCGACTGGAGAATGTGGCTAATTGGTGGCTTGCAAACTGGGGGCCGTTGTCCGTGCAGACTTCCATCGGGATTCCATACATTGGAAGGATGGCTGCCAACTTGTCAATAACGGCAGTTGCCAACGTCTCCTCAAGTTTTTCAATTTCTGGAAAACTTGTGTAAGCAACAAAAAGGGCAAGGGGGGGAGGGTAAACAACAAGAGGGAAGGCAGGGAGGTTAACCAGGCACATGCCCGAAAAAGGGCAAGGTACGTGGCTTCAGCACAACAAAAAAGATCTACGCCCTCCCGGTACCAAGTGTGATAAGGAGGGGCTCGTAGCAAGGGGGGTCCAGTTGTTTGTAAGAATAGGTTTTACAGACCGCACAATTTTGTACAATGGGATCAATGTCGCAGTTCAAACCAGGCCAAAATATTAAATGTTGTGCCCTAGCTTTGCACTTACTTAAACCAAGATGGCCCTCGAGAATGTGGCTTAGTGTTTCTGGGCACAGTTTCTTTGGTATAACTACCTTAGTCCATTTCAGAAAAATTTCGTCAGCAACTGAAAGTTCCGAGGCGAATGGCTTGAGTTTTCCTTCAACGCCTTTGTTTGAAGACAGGGTTTTGCCCGCTTACCTTTAAAAACCGGCAAGAAAGAAGCGAAAGCTGCCCAAAAGGAGTTGGGTACTTTCTAGAATATCATCAGCGAAATAGAATAGACTATCTCTGAGCACTGAGCTCGAAGACGGTGAATTAAGTTCCGACACGCCGTCAGCGAGCGACGGCATAATTTCGCTTCAAGACATCAAAAACGTTTGTTTGCCCACTGCATGTTGGAGGAAAGTTGTTGAGAATGGCGAGACAAGACGTCTTGTGATGTTTATAATGCTCATAGAAGAAAAAAGAACGCTATTTGTGGATAAATGCATAGTCGCAGCAGACATGAAAGTCGTTATTAGTAGCCGTCACCATCGCTTAGCCAAGTCGTCCGGCAATGCAGATATCATCACCCCATGGGCCGAACTTCTGGATGACATAGAAAAATCTGAAAGTGTGTTCATGGTGTCCCAATGCGTTAGCAGGAAGCCTCGTGAGTAATGACTACGAAGTGCTCACCGATACCCCAAAGTGCAGTCCCTGCTCGAAGCTTTGGCGTCAGCTGTGTGAACAGGTTTCAATCGAGAAACTCAAGAAGAAGCGGAGGGAAGATATGCTTAAGAAAAGTGCCGCACGCGCAGCTTTTCGACGGCCTAAGTTGGTAAAGAATGTGATTGACATGAAAAAAAAAAAAGCTGACTAAAGAACCAGACAAGAGCCACGGGATTGCACCACATAGTTGTAATTTATTTTAAGGCATGAAAAAAACAGTCACAAACGAGGATACAAGACATTGTAATTGTTTTTTTTTTTGTGCCTAAAAATTAATTGCGAACGTACACTAACTAGCAACTAACGGAGAGACTCGAATGTTATGCTATCAAGCATCGTTTATCGTGGGCAGTTCAAAAAGCCATAATTGTGCTGTATTTGCCTTCCACCGCTAAAATATTATGCAGTATAAAGTTTCTGCAGCAGCACAACAAGAAATCCCGATAATATACTGTTGGCAAAGTTCTTTCGAAACAGCCGCCATGGCGTCTTGCCACGACCACTGTGCATTTTCGTCTGCTAGCGAAAGTTTGTTGCGTCGCCAGTGCCACCAAAGCGGAAGTTGTCTTGGCACCGTGTGACGGGTCGTCTGACGCGAGGAGTTTGCAACTTACCTATTCTAGAAACATTGTTGGTGAGGGAGCGTCATCTGCTACCTCGGCATGCGAAATAAGGAAAAGTTCGTTCCCAAATATGCAAGTTGTAGTTAAAGCAGCTTGATGAGGGCCGAATGAATACTGCTTAGTGATAAATAAGGTCTGCGCCTGTATCTAAGAAATGTATTATTTTTTTGCCTGCAATGACTCAGTGGTGTGGCCAGCCGGTGGCACACCGGGCCAGTGCTGTTCTTCCCCGCCCCCCTAAAAAAAATATTTTCGTGATTGTTTACTGTGGGGGTGTGACACTATGATGAATGGGCGACGTGGCCTAGCTCATACGCCATGTTTATTCCGTTCTGACTTCTTCATCCTCTGACTCTACCATCAGTCACTGCCTTCCTACGTCACAGGATTCCCCCTTCCCCCGGAAGAAGTCACGTCATACAAGCAATAAAACAACAAAAACGCATTGTGTTAAAGCGAGAAATGTCAAAATGCACTGTAGTTCTATTTCAGAAGGGAGTTTCTTAACTCGCACAAAAAAAATTCGCAGCAGAGGGAAACAGTCCGGCCATATCTAAGGGAACTCTGGTGGACGAGGCTGGCTGTTGCGTCCTGGATGGCATATCCACACCCTGGATATCGGCACTGGTGATGACATTGGTTGAGTTCTTGTGAGGAACGGACAAGGTTGGGAGTCCCTGTAGCATTTCAGGTTCGAATGTTGAAGGCGTCGAATTGTGTGTCGTGGCGGGAACAGATGGTGTGCTTCCAGTGTGCGAGTGTGATAGTCGCGGCTGACGGAATGGTGTCTGGGTCTCTGCATTCTACAGATGATGCCTTTGTGTCTCTTTCGTCGTTTTCTGTGGTTTCGGAGCTGTAATCGTAGGTGCAATCTTGATCTCTTGTGCCAAATGTGTTTCTGGCGCCAATACCTTATGCGTATATACCTCACATTTTGAGTTTGCTTTAAGAGGCTCGCTTTGCGTCGTCGTCCTTCTTGGCGTATCCGTTGGAGTGTCTCGAATCCTTGGACTTGCTTTTGCTGGCATTGCTGCGGTTGTATTGGAACGTGCTGAGGTGGGAGCGCTTCTTGAGCATCATGCTGGTTTTCTTTACAAATTGATGTAGTGTCCAGTCGGCAGCTGGTCTGTGGGCTGTTGTAATTCTGTTCAGGCAGTAAAGATAATGCTTCAAAGTTGAGAGAAAGCTCATTAGAAGCTTCTTCTACACTGTTCACTACGAAGAGCTCTTGCGTCTGGCAGCGTGCGGTTTTGCGATACGTCTGAGCCTTGTGCTTTGCTTCGACTGTCTAGGGTGTGTGCACCGGATGGTGATGGATGAACCCGTCCTGAAAGAGTATGGTTTGACAGGGTATTTTCGTGAAGCGTCAGGTCGTCTACCGTGATCGCGGCGTCCTTATGAGGCAAATGGTAAGTGATAGAAGCACTTGAAAAGCGCCGTGGTGAAACACCGCGTGGTGAATCACGTATGCGAGACGAAGTATGAAGGCCATCATGTAGGTGAGCAACGTCTCGTGTCATAAGCTGGAGCGAGGACTTTGGAAATTCCGACTTTCGTTTAGAGGGGAGGTGTGCTTGATGGTTGGGTTTTTCCCAAAATATGCATGGTCTTCTGTAGGTACACTCATGTGCGACTTTGTCTTGTGGCAGTTGTCAATTCACGTTAGGCTTTCAGATTCTTGATAACTGGTTAGTGAATTGACGATAGTGCCGGGTTTTCTTGAGATGGTTGGCAATAAGTAGGTCTTGGTCATAGCCGTTAAAACGAGTGATCATCTCTTCTTTGATCTTTTGCCATGACTCGTCATTTTCAAATATGTGGGTGAGGTAAAACTTATATGCCTCACCGGTGACGTAGTCAGTGATGTTGACGATCATCTCCCGTTCCGACCATGATGCAGCGGCAGCGTGGAGCTCCAACAGGTGGAACAGGTTATAAATGGTATAATTTTTATGTGAAGACGCCGTGCCCACTCTCGCATACGTGAGTGGGCACGGCGGACCAGCTGCGGGCATGTGGCCTCACAAGCCATTTCTCTGCTTAATGCAGGTGCTCGTTTTTGGTTTGACCGGAGCGACGTATCATCCAAACTTCTGTTCTACCGGATCTACAAGCTGTCAAAACGTGCCTGTTCCTTCCACGTGGTTTCTTAACACGGGATCACCGACGGAGGCTTATCAAGGAACCTTTCTTCTCATGCCAGCCTTGGTCACACCCACGTCAACCCCAGCGCCACCTGCACGTCATGTGACATCGGTCGACAACTCTATAAAAGGACGACTGAAACTGCACACCTTCAGTGGGCACGGCGGACCAGCTGCGGGCATGTGGCCTCACAAGCCATTTCTCTGCTTAATCCAGGTGCTCGTTTTTGGTTTGACCGGAGCGACGTATCATCCAAACTTCTGTTCTACCGGATCTACAAGCTGTCAAAACGTGCCTGTTCCTTCCACGTGGTTTCTTAACACGGGATCACCGACGGAGGCTTATCAAGGAACCTTTCTTCTCATGCCAGCCTTGGTCACACCCACGTCAACCCCAGCGCCACCTGCACGTCATGTGACATCGGTCGACAACTCTATAAAAGGACGACTGAAACTGCACACCTTCAGTGGGCACGGCGGACCAGCTGCGGGCATGTGGCCTCACAAGCCATTTCTCTGCTTAATGCAGGTGCTCGTTTTTGGTTTGACCGGAGCGACGTATCATCCAAACTTCTGTTCTACCGGATCTACAAGCTGTCAAAACGTGCCTGTTCCTTCCACGTGGTTTCTTAACACGGGATCACCGACGGAGGCTTATCAAGGAACCTTTCTTCTCATGCCAGCCTTGGTCACACCCACGTCAACCCCAGCGCCACCTGCACGTCATGTGACATCGGTCGACAACTCTATAAAAGGACGACTAAAACTGCACACCTTCAGTGGGCACGGCGGACCAGCTGCGGGCATGTGGCCTCACAAGCCATTTCTCTGCTTAATGCAGGTTAGTTATTACTCTGCTTCGTTCAAGAGCGATTACCGCTGCCTTTTGGTCTTGCCGTGCCCACGGCGTTGTGCTAGTATCGCTTATGAAATGTACTGTGCATGCTTGCTTCTATTGTGCGGTGATGTTGAGACAAATCCAGGTCCCGACATAGAAAAAATGCTGCAAGAACTACTGGTAGGACAAACCAAATTGGTTAAAGATGTGGCGGCTCTTAGAACACAGCAAAATAACATGGAAAAGATTTTCGCTGATTGGGGCCGTCGGTTCACTGAATTAGAAAAACGTGCTGCTCGTGTAGATGATCTTGAACGGACCGTAAAATCTCTAGAATCCAAAATTGTGGACTTAGAAGACAGGAGTAGGCGTTCTAATCTGTTGATCTTCGGTCTTCAAGAGGAAGCCGGTGAAACGGAAACTGAGCTTAAGCAAAAAGTTGTTACCGATATATTTTCCGAGAAATTAAATGTAAATTGTAGTTCGATTGGAAGAATCCATCGTCTAGGGAAGCCGGGTAAACAAAGACCAGTTATCATTTTTTTTCAAAACTTCAATGAAAAACGTGATGTTCTAAAAAACGCCTACAAGCTAAAAGGGACAAGCTTTTCCGTACAAAACGATTACTCGCGTGAAACACTCAGAAAACATAAATTGCTATGGGACAGTGCGAAAGCAGAAAAAAAAGAAGGCAAGAAAGTCGCTTTGATAGACGAGAAACTGCGAGTCGATAACGATTACTTTATATGGAGCGATCCCACCAACAGCAGGGTTAAAATTCATAACTATCGTAGCACTTCAAAAAAGGACTGACTTCCTCCACCTCGTGATTTCCAAATTTCGAACATTAATGCACGAAGTGTTCTTAATAAAACTGATAAGCTTGAAGCGGTTATTCTTGGGCATAACCCACACGTGGTCGTCATCACGAAAACTTGGTTGCATGACGAAATAGATGATACGGACGTCTTTCCCTCTGATTACCGTGCTTTCCGTCGTGATAGGCATACAAGGGGTGGTGGTGTTGCTGTCTTGGTGAGGCAAGATATCACCGCAGTTCTCCTACGTCAGACAGCTAATCTTGAAACGCTTTCTTTAAAAATTTTATGCCGTAATACATCTTTTCTATTATTTGCTGTTTATCGAGCCCCTGATTCCCCTCCGCAATTTCTTCAAGATCTGCATGAACACATGGCATCTTTTGTACACAATAAAATTTTTTTAATAGGTGATTTCAATCTACCGGGCATTGACTGGATTCGCGGTACATATAGCGCTGATGTGAGCGTAAACAATGAACATTTGCGTGACATTATTTTGATGCATAACTTACAGCAAGTGGTTACTGAGCCTACACGAATTAGCGCTGATTCTGCTTCAATACTTGACCTTATATTTATTAGCCAGACTTTTCAAGAGTTTTCTGTTTCTGTTGAACAAGGCATTTCTGATCACGAACTTGTGGCTTTTTCCTGTACCATCGATCTTCCCAAGTCTACTAGTTGTAAAACTGTTTCTGTAAAGGATTATTCACGTGCCAATGATGAGAGCGTACTAGATTACCTTGATGATAGTCTGAGTGCTTTTGGGGGACATGACGCTGCTAAACTTTGGGACGAATTTAAGAATATTTGTATGCACTGTATCGACAACTTTATTCCAAGCAGAACTAAAAAAACATCCAAACCTACTCCCTGGATGACGCGTGAGATAGTGCATGCGAAGAGAAAAATCAAACGTCTGAGACGACGGGGTATTTCTCGTGACGAAATCGTACCATGCCAAGCTAAATTAAACGAGGCTGTTAGGGCAGCTAAACTCCGTTACTTTCAATTTACCCTGCCTAACTTCATTCGAACTGCTCCCAGCAAGTTTTGGAGCTTTCTCAGCAAAAAAAGTAAACCAGTTGACCATATTATGCACGAGGGCAATCCTGTCGTCGCTAAACAAGAGATCGCTGTTCACTTCAATGCTTATTTTAATAGTATATTTTCAAACTCGCCTGTTCCCCGTTGCCTGAATCACACATTGGTGAAGGATGACTTTAGTTTTGTTTCTTTGCCTGGCGTCTTTTCTATGCTGTTGAATATAAAAACAAAATCATCACCCGGGCCTGACAACTTACCAAACGTGTTTCTTCACAGATACGCCGAAATGCTATCGCGTTTTCTTGTTATCATCTTTCGTGCATCACTATCTTCAGCAGTGCTTCCAAACGACTGGCTATCTGCTCGTGTCATTCCTATCCTAAAGAAAGGCGATCCATCATTAGTTCAAAACTACCGCCCCATATCACTAACCTCCTCTTGTTGTAAACTTTTAGAACACATTATTGCTAACGAAATCACTAGGTTTCTTGATGATCGAGCTATTTTAACTCCTATGCAGCATGGATTTAGGAAGGGCCTCTCCACTGTAACCCAATTAACTACTGTAATTCACAGTCTCGCTAGCGTTGTCGACAATTCAGGACAAACTGACATCATATTTCTGGATTTTAGGAAAGCGTTTGATCTCGTGTCACACGCGAAACTAATCGAAAAACTTGTTCATCTGGACGTTCCCTCATACCTAGTAAATTGGATTTCTGCTTACCTCACTAACCGTAGGCAATTTGTTGCAATTGATAATTGCTGTTCGAGTGACCTTGCTGTTACTTCTGGAGTTCCCCAAGGAAGTGTTCTTGGACCTTTATTATTTAATATATACATTAATGACATAGTTGACTCTATTACTGAACCTGTACAGATAAAATTATTCGCTGATGACTGCTTACTCTTTAATGAAATTACCTGCCAGCAAGACCAAATCACCCTAAACTCTAACCTTCAAAAAATTTTAACATGGTGCGAACGCTGGGACATGCAGCTTAATATTGATAAAACAGTATTTATGAAAATCACCAAAAAAATTGATAAACTTTCGTTTACGTATAATCTTGCATCCATGCCTCTTACAGAGGTTGATGAATATAAGTACCTGGGTGTCATCATAACTAATAATCTCAGTTGGAACTCCCACATCTCTCACCTTTGCGACTCAGCCTTCAAAAAACTCTGCTACCTCAGACACAAATTAAAACATGCTCCTCCCGAGACCCGTCTAACCGCTTATACCTCTCTTGTCCGTCCTAAGCTTGAATATGCAGCTATCGTATGGGATCCTTACACTAAAACTAACATCGATGCGCTAGAAAGGATCCAACGTAAAGCAGTAAGATTCATCTTCTCCAAATATCGCACCAGTGACTCTCCAAGTGACCTAATGGCCCAACACAACATTCAGTCCTTGCAACTAAGAAGAAAAATTCACAGGCTTAAATTTCTATTCTTACTGTATAATAATAAATTGTCTCTTTCTCCTGAACCTTACATAAAGCCTCTCACTGCTCGCCGAACAAGACATCGCCACTCTGCCACATTAACGCCTTACAATACCAGAACCAACATCTTTAAGTATTCCTTTTTTCCTCGAACAGTAGCCGACTGGAACAGCCTACCTCTTAGTACACTCAGCAACACCGACTCTATCACATCCATTTCATCTTAGATCTAGCCCTTCCTCTTTCGATACAGTGATCCAGTATTTTTTTTCCCCTGTTTATTTTTTTTTTACTAACTCCTTTGTACATTGATTAGATAGTTCTGTATTGTTTATCTTCTCATATTGTATATTATTTTTCTCTGTATCACATTTCTTTTAGTGCTCATTTACTTGTTAGTAGATTCACTTTGTTGTTGCTTTGTATAGATCCTACTTGTATATATTCTTGATATTTGCAGACTTTGTACTTTTGTTCGTACTTTTCCCCTCCTGCCTGGGCCTATTAAGGCCTGCAGTATTCCTAAATAAATAAATAAATAAAAAAAATTTCATACACGAACTCCTTGGATTGTAGCTGAAATTATACGAGGAGTTAGGAGAAAGGCTTCCGAAGTTATAAAAGAATAATTTAAGAAAAAAAATAGAAACAGTGCAATAGATGACACGCAGCCAATATTTAAATAACTTTTATTTGGAAAAGCTCTTTCACAATTTGTATTTCACCCATGACACGACAATCAAGCATGCTTGAGTAAATTAGCAGGAGAGTAAACATGCCGACCTGTAGCGCGGCGGGCTGTCGAAGTTGCTATGCCTCGAAGGAAAGCACTTGCAATCGGCGGCACTTCTTCTAACTGCAAATAATCCTACAATTTTCAAGGTTTCGACAGCTGCTATTTCATGAGAAGCCTTCCAGGTGACAGTCAAGACCTACATTTTGAATATGAGGACCTAATGCTTTGCTGCGAGCACATAATAGGCGTAAACGTCGAAATTCAACGTGGTACGTTGGCACTAGAGCCCGGTGCTGTTCCTCGAATTTTTTTTGGATACTTTTGTACACTTGTCCAAATCAGCAGCATTTCTGTATACTTGTGCAAATCAGCAGCATTAAAGCACAAAAGGGCACCCAGAAACTAGAAGAAACCGTGAATTTTTAGGGCAGTGTGTCGGCCGTTAATGGCCGTGTGCCTGATGTTAACATGGAGTACTTCTATGTTGACAAAGCTACTGGCGTCCGTTCCGATCCAGAGTTATGTCCAGAGGTAGCCACTAGGTGGGCTGCAGTACAAGACCGAAAAAAGTTTCAATTCAGGAATGTCGAGCTTATCCAAAAACTTTTTTTTATTCAGAGTTGTTCAAAACAAAGGTATTGTCAAAATCGATAAGGCAGTGGTGGTAACAAAAGACTTCACCTTTTTCCTCAGTTGTAGGGGGAAGCTTGTTCTGTCGTGCGCATACAGTGAGCATAATTTAAGAAGCCCGCTGAAACTCACGAGGTTGCAGATAGTATCAACTTTTCTGAGTTATGTTGATCACCTGAAAATATACACGAGCTGCCATAGCAGCTTATTCCCTTCGATTTCGACCGCAACATCATCCCCGAAGAACCGGGACGTATCGAGAATCACTTTCGGGCTGTCCCGAAAACACTTATGCCCACCATGCAAGAACACAAGAAAAAATTGGAGAGCTTGGTAGAAGAAAAAACAAAAAAGAGAAATCTACAAAACCAACAAAGCTTCACCAGAAATGACTCTCAACTACTAAAACACTAAGAAAGATGGTTAATAGGGCCGCAGTTTTAGAGAAAAGTGTAGAACGACATTCAGGAAACGAAATCACTGCTTTCCAGTCAGTGGACCAACTAATGACCGGTTTTCCTCCTACACAACAACTGATGCTGCTGACCCAAACCTCATTGAACCCAAATTTGGAAAGCATTCCCTTGATAATTAATATGTTTAGGGCGTGACGATGTCGACAGATGCAGTATGTTCACCTTTGACATCAACCTATAAGCAGCAGCAGGGCTTGATATTCTAAGGATCAGGCAAGTAGTCAGCCACTCGATTTCGTAGTGTAACCCTATGGCTGACTTTGCTTTGAAGCTTTCAGCGCAGCACAAAGAGCGAAATAAAAAAAAAAGCTTCTTTCTTGATAAGCTCAGCCTTCAAGGACTTGAACAATAATTAATTGTTCAGTCTTGTAATGTGAAGAACCAAGTTGCTACCTCCAGACACAACTCAGGATTAGAGGAGATGCCCCTAGCTTCGTCAACATCGCTGTTCTCCATGTTAATGTCGACACATAGCCATTACTTGCGGACACACGGCCCTCGAAATTCGCGGTTTCTCTAAGTTTCAGTGGTTCTCCCTGGCGCATTAATGCTGCTGGTTTAGACAAGTGTGCAGAAATATTCAGGAAATTCGAGGAAATTCACCGGCCTTAGATGTTCACCTACCTCATGGAAGTTTCATGTTTCCCCTTGCGATGTGCTCGTATCAAGTGATTAGGTCCTCCGATTCGAAATGTAAGTCAGAAATGTATGTCTTGATTGTCACCAGGAAGGTTTTTCATTGAATAACAGCTGTTCAAATGCTGAGAACTGCAGGGTAATTTTGGAGGTTTGAAGAAGTGCCGCCGGTCGCAACTGTTTCCCTCAGAGGCATAGCCACTTTGACAGCCTGGCGCACTGTAGGTCAACATGTTTACTATGTTAAACTGCTACTCACTCAGGCATGCTTCATTGCCGTGTAACATGTTAAGTACTTTGCGATGACCGAAATCTAACCTTCCCTTCAAGCTCCCACCGCTGTAATCTGAGCAAGCGAACTCAAAAAAAAAAAAAAAAATTAACGCTGCCAAGGGTCGGTGGTGGCGGTGACTCAATCTCAACGCTACATCAGCGCCACTCTACAAAGAGGATAGGAGTTGTAGCCACCTTCGGAGCGAGCTTTTCCAACTGACAGTATCTAAAAACGTTGCTTGCCGCATGGTCCGCATGTGTCAGTGGGTTGCAAGTGTTGCAGTGTGTTATCAATACTATCATCATATGCGGTGACGACCTCGTGTACGTTGCGCATTTGGCTTTGACTCTATCTCCACCAGCTCAAATGACGAAGAAAGCATCGAAGACAGTGTGAACCGAAGTGCCAACGACCCTGCCGTTAGGGCAGACGTTGCAGACGGCTTCCGCAATGATAAATAGCTTTATTTCAAGCGTGTCAGGTTGAAAAACGGGATTGGGTTATGGGGGTCTGTTGACGCTGCATTTGCGAGCAAGTGTTACTTAGTGCCGTGGATTGGCGAAGAGTGCAGATTTTGGTTGACTAGCATATGTGCATGCACGAATTTCGGTGCTGAACATAATAAATAAGTGTTGGTAACATCGGTACATGTTTAAAACGTTGTTTTTCTATCAGTTGTGGCATGCGGCATATGTATACATAAGCCGAAGCGAATGGCATGTCAGTGCGGCGCTAGGGTTACTCACGATATACATTTTGGCCGAATCTTTGCTTAAACTCTGTCGATTACATTCGGTTCGGGTAAAGAAATAGTAAGTGTGACGCTCAACCGTGGCATTGCCTGCAAGGAGTTTAATAAATATTTATCCATGGTGGGAAACGGCATATGCATTTGTTCATTCACAGGACGCTTTTTGACCTCCAAAATCACTTGCTGCAAGTACCAGCAGCAAGCATGGGTGATGCAGTGGCATTGTTTCAAACCCCGGAAGTCATTTAGTTCCAGCAGCAAATTGCAAGCGCAGCTGACCATGCAACATGATCGTCCTCCGGAATGCAGACCGCACATCAGCTCGCCAAGCAAGCTGTTTGGGATGTCATGGCTGGCGATCGTGCCAGTGTTTTCCGACTCTCAGGCCACTCGCTTGTTCATAAAAATATATTATTTATTAACAACTCGACCGAATTCGGTCAAATTTCGCCAGCTTGTCTGTGAATGTACAAGAATCAACCAACACAACACAGGTTATGGTTTAAAATTGGGTGTCATGACCCCTTTAAGCTTATTTTGAAGGAAATCTAGTGTCGACTTTGGTGTCAGCATTGTCGTAAGTGAAAAATAAGCCCGTCGGTGAAAATTCGAGATCGATGCAAATATTAGGCTCCAGCGGAGATCGAACTCAAGACTTCTGCATGAAAAACGGGCGTTCTACTCCATAAACTGTCTTGAAACAATAATAAAGAACCCTGTAATAATGTGATGTAACGCAAAGAGCTCGAATATTGCATGTAGTAATGTGTTACAGAAGTGCAGAATTGCCCTACCATCAAATATTTGAATTGCACCGTGAGTGGTTGCTTTAAAGACTCGCCAATAATTGCATCATGCAAGTACTACGTGAGTGCTAGTGAGGAACTTTTCAAGAAACATTATCATGTAGAAATGTAAGCCTGCCTTTCTGAAACAATGTGCAAAGAAACAATGACACAATTAGCTGTAAGGAAACTAGACGAGCACTAACTTTAAACGTGCTAGTGCACATTCCTTGTTCTGAATAGAAAAGGCTGGAATAGCTGGGGCTCAAACCAAGACCTGATGTCATCGTGCCGACCAATTTCAAATAATATTGGGGGTTTAATGTCCTAAAGGCACTATATGATTATGAAGGATGCCATTTTGAACTTTTTTTTATGTTTGTGAGCGCTTCCTCTGTAGATTCATTTGTTCGGAATGTAGAAAGCCTGTTTTAAAAGACTAAAAGCAACTTTTGTTTTTTTTTATGTTTGTGAGCGCTTCCGAACACACTGATCGCAGTAGCCCCTGCTGATACCTCGATGTTTTGTGACCTGTCCATGATTTTGTATAATTGCTTTCATCGTACAAGTTTTATTTTCACCATCATCTTGTGATTCTGTTTCTTCCGCTATGTGCGATATTGCCTGGTTTGTACGCGACTGTGTATATTTGCTCGCCCACCCTGTATGAGCCTGAGAAAGGCTTACAGTATTAAATAAATAAATAATAAATAATTGGGGGGGGGGGGGGAGTTTGGAAATTTTGACCATGTAGTGTTCTTTAACGTGCGCTGACATTGCAGAGTAAAGACCCATTCCATGTTTGTAAACACAGGTAGGTGGACGTCGGCATTATATTAAAATTAAAGCGACATCCACAAGTAACTTCCGCTTCGCATTATCTGGCGGGAAAGCCCGAGTCCATGCCCCGCGCCATGTCTTTGTCAGAGAGGAAGGAGACGTGGCGCCCAGAGACGCTTCGTCTCTGAGCCTCACGTAACTCATCAACCCATAATCATCCATACATCTCTCTTGGCATGACCTCCCCTCCAGGGTTGTGTGAGGGGGAAGTTTTGTTTCGGGCAGATGGCCATACCCTGGCAAGGGGCCGCCGCTCGGCGCCAAACAGACGCGGCTTGCCTCCCGGCATACAAGCCAGGAAGACCCAACATAGGGGCTACTCTTAGGTGCGGTAACTTCGATCGTGCTGAAGCGCACCGTAATCTTCTCTTTTCTTACCTCGCCATTTTTGACGTCTGTGCCCGCCTACTGGGCCGCACGAGCAGCATAGCCTACCGTATCAACAATGCCGACGCTTGTTTCCTTATTGAATGCTTTTACCGTGTGTCTCACTTAGAGCGTCAACTTATACAGAGGAAGGCAGAGAAAATTCTCGACTAGACTTCACAGAGCGTTCCTCAAGCATCACCTGTTGCTCTTGTCAAAAAGAAGGACAACAGGTGGCGGTTATGCGTCGAATCATCATCATTAGCCTGACTGCGTTCACTGCAGGACAAAGGCCTCTCCCACGTTCCGCCAGTTAACTCGGTCCTGTGTTTGCTGCTGCCAATTTATACTCGTAAACTTCTTAATCTCATCTGCCCACCTAACCTTCTGTCTCTTCCTAACCCGCTTGCCTTTTCTGGGAATCCAGTTAGTTACCCTTAATGACCAGTGGTTATCCTGTCTATGTGCTACATGCCCGGTCCATGTCCATTTCCTCTTCTTGATTTCAACTATGATATCCTTAACCCCTGTTTGATCCCTGATCCACTCTGCTCTCGTCTTGTCTCTTAAGGTTACGCCTACCATTTTTCTTTCCATTGCTTGCTGGAATAGTCCACACTTTAAGCTGAACCCTCTTTGTAAGCCTCCAGGTTTCTGCTACGTAGGTAAGTATCGGCAAAATGCAGCTGTTATATGCCTTCCTCTTGAGGGATAATGGCAATCTACCTGTAATAATTTGAGATGGCTTGCCAAATGTGCTTTACCTCATTCTTATTCTTCTAGTTACTTCAATCTCGTCGTTCGGCTCCGCGGTTATTACCTGCTCTAAGTAGACATAGTCTTTTGAAACTTGAAGTGCACTATTACTTATCTCAAAGCGCTGCTCTCTTCCAAGGTTGTTGTACATTACTTTTGTTTTCTGCAGATTCATTTTAAGACCCACCTTTCCGCTCTCCTTGTCTAACTCCGTAATCATCAGTTGCAATTCGTTCTCTAAGTTACTCACCAATGCAATGTCATCGGCGAAGCGCAGGTTACTAAGGTACTCTCTATTAACTCTTATCCCTAACTGTTCCCATTCTAGGCCTCTGAAAACCTCCTGTAAGCACGCGGTAAATAGCATTGGGGAGATTGTATCCCCCTGTTTTACACTCTTCTTGATTGGTACTCTGTTGCTTTCTTTATGAAGCTCTATGGTAGCAGTTGATCCCCTGTAGATTTCTTCAAGGATGTTTATATATACTTCATCGACGCCCTGATTCCGTAGTGTTTGCATGACTGCTGATATTTTTACTGAATCAAAGGCCTTCTCGTAATCTGTGAAGGCTATGTATAGTAGTTGACTATATTCTGAACCTTTCTCTATTA
Organism: Rhipicephalus annulatus; assembly: GCA_013436015.1. Lineage (NCBI taxonomy): Eukaryota > Metazoa > Arthropoda > Arachnida > Ixodida > Ixodidae > Rhipicephalus > Rhipicephalus annulatus. Next base: position 95,091 of record WOVY01014127.1, on the reverse strand, counting down.
CCTGATTGATAGTATGACTGTGGTCGATTGTTGAGTAGCCTGTTCGAAATCCTGCTTGTTCGTTTGGTTGATTGAATTCTAATGTTTTCTTAACTCTGTTAGCAATTACCTTTGCAAATAGCTTGTATATTACGGACAAGCTGATCGGCCTGTAATTCTTCAAGTCCTTGTCATCTCCTTTCTTATATATTAAGATGAAGTTAGCATTCTTCCAAGACTCTGGTACTGTTCCCGCAAGGAAACACCTCGTTAACAGGGTGGCTACAATCTGTCCTCCATCATTTAGCAGATGTGATGTTACCTGATCCTCACCAGCAGCTTTGCCTCTTTGCATGCTCTCCATGGCTTTTCTGACTTCTGCTATCATTAATGGTAGGGTGTCATCTGGGTTAGGGCTAGTTTTTATAGTACTAAGATCGTGGTTGTCCCGGCTACAGTACAGATCTCTGTAAAACTCCTCCGCTATTTTAACTATCCTGTTTATATTGGTAGTTATTTTGCCTTCTTTGTCCCTTAGTACATACATCCGATTTTTGGCCATCCAAAGTTTCATCTTCACTGCTTTGACGCTTCCTCTGTTTGTCAGAGCATGTTCAATTCTCTCCATGTTATACCTTCTTACATCGGATACCTTACGCTTATTACTTAACTTTGAAAGCTCTGCCAGTTCATTTTGTCTTTGATTTTATTGCTTAACTTTGAAAGCTCTGCCAGTTCCATTTTGTCTGTTGTACTAGAGGCTTTTATGCTTTGATGCTTCTTAATGAGATTCTTCATTTTCTGCGAAAGCTTGCCAGTGTCCTGTCTAACTACCGTGCCTCCAACTTTCACTGCACACTCTGTAAAGATACTCGTGAGATGCGTCGACTATCACCATCTAAATCAAATCACCAAGGACATCTATCCTCTACCTCGTATTGATAATGCGCTCGACTGCCTTTATGGTGCCAAGTATTTCGCTTCCTTTGACCTACGGTCTATATACTTGCAAATTTTCGTCGATGACTGTGACCACGAAAAGACAGCATTCATCACACCCGACGGCCTTTATCAATTTAAGGTCATGCTTTTTGGGTTGTGCAATACTCCTGCAACTTATGAGCGTATGATTGGCTCTATCCCTGTGGTTTTAAATGATTGATTTGCCTGCGGTATCGAGACGATGTCATTGTTTTCTCGCCAACCATTGAACGCCATATTCCACATCTGTCGGCCATTTTTGCTGTGCTGGCATCTATGTTAACACGTCGAGGTGCACCTTTGGATGCTGTCAGGTCCAACTACTTGGCCACCTTGTTGACGCTCACTGGTGTCCAACCAGAACCCCACAAAGTTCGCGCTGTACTTGAGTTTTAGTCCCACGTTCCACACAAGAAATCCACAGCATTCTGGGGTTTTGCCCATATTTTCACTGTTGTGTCATGTACATTGCAGAGATAGCTCAACCCCGCATGGATCTCAGAAAGAACATGGCTTTTTTCTGGGATGAGGACGAAGGACGTTCCTTTACGTCACTAATTTTCGCGCTCACACCACTCCCTGTGCTGGCTGATTTTGACCCAGTCGCTTGAACGGCACTTCACACCGTTGTGAGTGCCAATGGCATTGGGGCTATACTCGCTCAGATACAGAACGATACAAACCATGTGAAAGCGTACTCCTGCCACCTACTTTGTCGGAAAGGTACTATTCCATTATAGAGTGGATGTGCCTGGCTCTCGTCTATACTATCGCGAAATTCCGTCTGTACCTATATGCACAGAGTTTCCTAAATTTAGAGGGGACCCTGGCTCTGTGATCATGATCGGTAGTATACAGATTTGCCTAGTCTTCGTACTTGCAGGCCTCAAGTCCACTTGTGGCTTTGTTTATTGCTGTGTTTCGGTTTTGTTTCGAATGAAAGAACAAACCGCTGCAAACTTCGCGACCCGGTTTAAATTAGTGAGCTTAAAATATTGAGGCAGTGAAGCGTAAATGCTGTACATTTGCTGACTTTTGTTTTTCGTGACAAAGTAGCTCTAGACCGAGCAACGCCAACTGGAGCCGAAAGTCTGAAGTTAGGCGAATCCGCATACTTTTTCTTCGTCATGCGTTAGAACAACGTTATTATGTTTTGTCATGTTATATTTTGTTTTCTTTGTTTTCCATTTTTATCTCTTCCTCACGTCACCAAAAATTTGATGGTGTCCCATTTATAAAGTACTCTATTGCATTGTTGCTATGGCATGAGCAAACAAAAGGCTAGGGGATGTTTCATGTATTAGTATCAGTTTCTTTTTGCACTGTTGTACAAGCTCATTTTTATTTTGTATATATATATATGAGAAAGAAATGTCTACATCTATGTGGTCTTAGATACATTAATTCTTGTGGTCTGTTGTCTGTCAGCTCTGCCCTTCAAGCCCACTGAGGCTTTGGCTGGCCAGTTTTGTATCACTGTGCTGGTCTTTAAAATGTGAACAGAAGATTATTATTTTATTATTACCCATCATTTTCATGCTTGCCAAAGTGATGTGCATTGCACTCTCACAGACACCAGCGCCAGAGTTCTCTCTAGTCTATATATATAGGAAACTGTATGCCTATATGGACGCCTGTTTGCAGTCATCACAAACCACCATGTGCTCTGCTGGCTGTCAACACTTAAGAACCCTTTAGGAAGACTCGGGCGACGGGCATTACGATTGCAGGAGTACACGTTCCTGGTGGTGTACAAGTCTCGAAAGCTGCACTGTGATGGCAGACGCCGACTGCTTGTCGTGGCGCCCTCTTGATGCACCCAACTCCACAAAGTTGGAACCCAACAGCAACGTCTGAGCCATCACTGACTTTCTCTACATGGTGGATGAACAATGCCGAGATCCATCGCTGAATGATTGACCGTCTTCAATCTGGCAATACCGACCCTTTGCTAAGCCTGTTCTTGCTTGGAGACAACATTTTGTACCGCCGAAACTTACACCTTGACGGCGCGGAATGTTTGCTCGTCGTCCCATGTCATCTGTGCAAGGACATCCTGCAAGAACTTACAACGCCCCAACTTCTGGACATTTAGGTGTCCCCATAACCTATGACCATTTTAGACATACGGGTATTCGGGAAGGGAATTTGTCGTTCCGCTCAGCGCTACATTGCAGCGCGTGACCTGTGCCAGCACCAAGACAAAGCTACGTCTCTTTCTTTCGGTCGTCTCGAACCTAGTGTAGTCCCAGTGGAGCAGTTTCATCGAGTGGGGTTGGACTTGCTAGGTCCCTTCCCAACTTTGGTCACTGGAGCCAAACGGATTGCAGTAGCGACAGTTTATGCGACTCGGTATGCAATCACTTAAGCGCTACCGACCACCAGCCGTGTGATGAACATTGCAGATTTCCTTCTCTACGACATCCTTCAGCATGGTGCTCCTCACTCACGAACCGGGGTCGCTGCTTCTTGTCTCGTGTGATTGACAACCTACTTTGATCTTGTGCTACTTAACACAACTTTACGACATCTTGCCATTCTCAGACTAACAGACTTACCGAACCCCTCAACCCCACACTGATGAACATGGTTTCCATGTATGTTTCTGGCGACCACACTGATTGGCACATCGACCTCCTGTTCGTCACCTTTGTCTACAACCTGTTGCGTCATGAAACAGCTGGCTACTCACCATTTTATGTTCTCTTTGGCCGTAGTTCCTTACTACCTTTTGATACCGTGCTTTTGCCTGACCCTCCATCCATCACTTTGTATGTTCAAGATGCCATATCCCGTAATACCTTGATTGGGCCCTATCGAGTTCTGCGCCAGGTGATGCCTGTTACCTATAATATTTGCCTGACTACGAACTTGACTGTTACACCCAGAAATGACATTGTGCATGGTTCTTGCTTGAAGCCCTACAACAGTAACATGCCGTTCTAATCATAGCAGGTACTGGGACAGTGCTTCACAGACCTGGTTAATGTCATGGGTATAGAAAGGTACCTCTGGTATGGGTGCTGAAATGACACCGAATGGGTGAAGACAACATTTTTGTTATGGGACTGAGTCTTGAGCTGCGCTGTTGTGCTGCGTTTCTGTGCACTGTGTGCAGTGTCAACACAACCAGCGTTAATTTAATAAATACTCCCCGTAACAATATTGAAACAATATTGAAAAAACAATATTGTTTTTGGCTCTGAGGTGTCCCTCTCACAATTATTCCTTAAGATAAATTATCATGTTACATCGTAGAATGCGGGGTAAGCCAGTTACTGTCACGCGAGACCGGAGGGCAATTGTCTACTAATGACAGAACCGCAACAGCATGAGCTTTGCCAGAGCCATCGACTAGCGTGCTTGCCACCACTTCCTCAAGAGATCAGCTCTAATGGAGACATCAGGTAGCTGACTGTGAGGGCACCACTTTTCCACTACAGAGAGCCATGCACATTCACAGAGAAACCTGGCGATGAGGTTGAAGAATGGCTCAGCCACTATGAATGGTGAGCCGACCCAATGGCTGGAATTCCGCCAGCCAGTTGTTCCTCGTGGGTCTATTTCTCGACTTCACTGGCATCAGTGTGGCCGGCCTGCATTCAGCTTCCTATTTTTCTTCAGTAGAATTGCGATCCAGGTAGATTCCCATGGATCCTACTGATAAAGAAAAGACGGTTTTTGTTACCCCAGACGGTCTGTTTGAATTTAATGGTTTTTGTTATGCCAGACGGTCTGTTTGAATTTAATGTTATGCTGTTCGGCTTGTGCAATGCCCTGGCAACATTTTAACGCTATATGGATATCTTTCGGGGCCTGAAATAGGAAATTTGCTTATGCCTTTCATGGATGATCTTTGCACGAACTTTTGAGGAACATAATCATCGCCTCGACATTTACTAACATGTTTGGAGAAAGCTGCCTTGACACTGAACTAAAAAAAATGTTGTTTCGGTGAACGTCAAACACTGGTTTTGGGACACCTTGTGCACAAAGCTGGCGTTAGGCCAAGCCTGTAGTCTCTTCTGGAGCTGCGAAACTTTCTGAGTCTATGCTCTTATTTTCGCCGCTTTGGGCCTAATTTGGTGAAAAGGCCCAGTCACTGACAGACTTGCTGCACAAGGACGTCCCTTACCACTGGACACCGAATTGGGAGTCACCCCTTAAGCAACTACAGTTCGTCCTTACTTCTAGACCATTACTACGCCACTTTTATCCTTTGGCTCTCACGGAAATCCACATTGCTCCCAGTAGAGTCGGTCTCGGCACGGTGTTTATTCAATGCTACGACAAGGCTGAACACATCGTCGCCAATGCAAGCTGGTCCCGGAGCAAGGCAGAGATTAATTTTATTGTTGCAGAACTGGAGTGTCTCGCTGTTGTTTGTAGAGCTGTTGTTTGTAAAAGTTGTAGAGCACAATGACTGTAGTGAACGAGTGACATGCCTCGCACTCACGGGTAGCGGTTGCATGCTCTCCTTTTTTATTAGACGTTCCACAAATATATACAATCACAAGGACCCAGTGTTGCCAACTCAAACACAGAAACCGAAACTACTATATACAGGATACAACATTTTCCCTCCCTCATTTTTTTTTTGTGGGAAGGTGTTAGTACATTAGTACAGGTTAATCGCGCACAGTTTATATGTGGAACGAGAAATACACAACAAGAAATACACATCAATATATACACACAAAATTATCTATACACATGCAAAAAATATTGAATACATTAGGTAACAGGTACACCAACTAAGGAATATTTACACATTCACACTTTATAACCATATCTGTCCGGTCGCCGTCTCTCTCGGTGCGGCTGAATGCCAGGTGGGCACGACACCACAGGTTCTTCTGTAGTGTTCACGGGCGGGCGTGAAACAGTTTCTGAAGCAGGAAACTGTCCGGCGGCTGGTCTCGTTGGCGAGCGGGAATCGTAATCTGCACTAGGCACAGGTTTCGCTGCGGGAGCACTTGCCTCGGCGGACACTGGCTGCCATGTTGCAGCGAGAAGGGTCGCGTCACCGGGATCGTGATAGAACGAATATTCACGCCCTGCAGAATGTTGCTGAAGGCCATTGTCGCCACACCTTGCATAGCTTTGCCGCGTTCCATGTTTTGCCGTCGTCGATAATGAAGGATGCTGGGCCGCATTGCTCGATGACTTTCCTTGGCTTCGAGAAAAAGACGTCACCTTTGAATGAAACCGATGGTTTCTTCACCCGCACCATGTCTTCTACTGCCACTGTTGTCGGTTTTGCCGCTCGCCTCCTGTCGGTGTAGGCTTTGCTGTGCTCTTGCCTGCGCTTGACACGTTGCCGCAGCCTGGCCAGCTCCTGGTAGGGTGCTTTTGCGAAGGACTCGGGCGATAAGCCGAAGATGTCAAGCTTCGTTCTTGGCAGTCTTCCGTGTATAAGTCCCGCAGGGGCTACTCCTGTTGTGGCGTGTGGTGTACACCTGTATGCAGCGAGGTAATTCCGTACAGCAGTTCGCAGCGGACGTTGTTCTAGACGGGCCAGTTGTAGGTAAGTCTTGAACGTGCGGTTGAACCGCTCGATCTGTCCTTTTGCCTGCGGGTAATAAACAGTTGAGTGCGACAGGCGGATCGCTCGTTCTTGTAGGAAATTGTCAAATTCCTTTGACGTGAATTGGGGCCCATTATCACAGACTATCGCTTCAGGATAGCCTTCCTGTGCAAATTCGTTGAGCAGGAACTCGGTCACGGCTCTTGTAGAAATTTCCCTTGAAAACTACTTCTGGCTATTTTGAGAAGTAATTTACGAGTGTCAGCACAAATCTGCAATCTGGAGGCGCCCTCTCCAGGGGACCAACAATATCCATTGCAAGTTTCTGCCATGGTCTCCCTGGTAGCTCGACAGGTTGCAGCAGGGCAGGCGACGTCTTTGCCGATTTATCTGCTGCTTGACAGATGCTACAATTGTGGACTGCTTCTTCCACGTGACTGTCCATGCGGGGCCACCAAAATTGCTCCCCAAGTCTGGCTTTGGTGCGTCCGATACCCTGGTGAGTTTCATGTGCTGTTGCCACAAGTTGAGCCACGAGAGATGATGGAACTACAAGCCTCTCTGCACGCAACAACAATTCACTCACCACAGACAATTCGTCTCAAACTCTGAAATATGGTTCCAGACCTTCCGGCAAGTCTCTGTGTGACGGCCAAGACCCATTTACAAACTCCTTCACCTTTTGAAGAGTGGCGTCAGCAAGAACCACTTGTTCAAACTGCTCTTTGGTCAGGCAACTTGGTTGAACCATGGAAACAATTTCCTCCTAAAAAGTCAGCTCTCCATCTGCCATATGAACGGGTAACCGCGAAAAAGCATCGGCTACTCTGTTAGATGAGCCTTTCTGTTACTCCACCGTGAAATTTTAACTTAGTAGCCTTGTGCACCAACGTGCAATTCTAAGTGGGCGTCGGCCTGAGCCCTGCAAAAACAGAAGTGAAACGAGGGCCTGGTGGTCTGTAGCTCCATACCCACAGGTATACATGCCAATGCTCGCATGCCCAAATGCATGCAAGTGCTTCCTTCTCGCCAACTGCGTACTTTCTTTCAGCCGGAGATAGCGTGCGTGATGCAAAAGCAACAGTACGAAGCTTATTATCGGCGTGCTGCTGAAGGACTGCTCCAAGACCACATTCGGATGCATCAGTGCAAATGATAATTGGATGCGCAGGATCAAACATGTGCATGACAAGATCTGATGATAATACCTCCTTTAACGGGTGGAAACTGTTATCCACCTCAACAGACCAGGTTAAGGTTTCGCCTTTCCTAAGAAGAGCCCTCATTGGTTTTACCATCTCGGCCAAGTGTGGCACAAACTTGGCGTAATATTCCACCAACCCAAGAAAGGAGCGGAGTTCAGCGGCATTTCTTGAAACTGGGGTTTTCACAATTGCGTCCACTTTCCCCGACAGTGGCGAAATACCGCTAGGTGTCACCTTGTGGCCCGAGAATTCGAGCTCCTGAACTCCAAACACACATTTGCTGTTGAGCTTCAGACCTGCGTCTTTGATACGCTGCAACACTGCCTCCAAGTTCTTGAGGTGCTCCTCAGCTGATTATCAAAAATAATTACATCGTCGATGTAAAAGAGGACAGCCGCACAATTGCGAAGGATTCGAGACATCATACTCTGAAAAGCAGCAGGTGCTGAGGCTAGCCCAAAACAAATGTGTTTGAGCCGGTACAGCCCTTCATGTGTTATAAAAACTGTCAAGTCCCTGCTCTCAGGATCCAGCGGAACTTGGTGGTAGGCAGACGCTAAGTCGAGTTTGGAAAAGTGCGTGGCACCCACCAAGGCTTGAAGCAACTCATCCATGTGAGGCAGCGGAAAGCTGTCTGGAACGATGACCTTGTTAGGTTCGCGTAAATCTACACAAAGCCTTATACTTCCATCTTTCTTCTGAATGACTACAATAGGGGACACCCATTCTGACGCATCGATACGTTCAATGATGTCCAAGCTTTCCAGGCGCTGCAGTTCGGAAGACACGCGTGGTCGTAACATGAAAGGAAGCCGGCGAACTTTTGATGCTACTGGCTGAACCCCCGCACGTCTCTTAATCCTGTGAACAAAACCTTTTGCAAGGCCCAGCTCATTTGTTAAAAAACTTTTGCTGAAGTGCTGACGGCAGCTGCATGGATGGCTCTGTTGGACATGTCCGAGTTACATCGGCGTTCGGTACTGTGCTGGTTTGAAAACACTGCAGCTGAGAGCCTTCAATACGCAGCATCAAGGCCTTAATACCATCCAAGCCAACGAGAGAAGTAACCTGTTCGACGACATAAAACAAAAGCGGTGCGCTGCGATTCTCGAAAAAGACCTCAGAAAAGAAGCAGCCTCGAACCGAAATTGGTCTTTTGGAATAATACAGAAGCGTCGCACGAGGAACAGGAAGAAGAGGCACACCAGAGAAATGGTGGTCAAACACCTTGCCTGAAAGAATGGAAACGGAAGAGCCAGAATCGGCTAACAGCTTCATAGCGACCTGCCCGATTTGAATGTTAATGTGGATTCCAGATGCAAGAGGCTGTTGAACTACAAGAACCTCGACGGTTTCATCCTGCAACGGGCTATGTACTGAAACCTCGTGGACAGCTGCTTGCGACCGCTTCTGGTTGCAAACGTTTTCAAAATGTTCGATATGGCCACAAAAGAAGCATTTTTTTCCTTTAGCTGGGCAGCGTTCCCAAGAAGCGCGATGCTGTTTAGAACCACACCTGAAGCAATACGAAGAATTCGCGTGTTGCTACGAGTTCGATGGAGAGCGCTGTCGAGATGGGGGGGCGGTTCCCCGATGTAGCTGCCTTATCGCGTTGACTGAAAGTGCGAGCACGCAGCAGTGAATTCGGTGACTGCAACGGTGAACCGCCTTTTGTGCCAGATTGCGCAGATACTGGTTGCACAGAGACGGAAAACTCCTTCATTTCCACTGCTGCCTGCTCGATTTGACTCGCGAGAGCAACTGCCTTGTTTAACGAAAGCGAAGACCCTTCTCACAGAAGATGTTCCCGAATACGATGCGAAGACACACCGGCAACAAACTGGTCGCGTAGTGATTCTTCTTGCGACATAAATGAGCACATCGCGGCAAGCTCTGTTAGTGCTGTCATGTATTCTTGAATAGACTCCCCTGGGAACTGAATTCGACTGTGAAATCGGAGGTGCTCGACGACCAGGTTGCAGGTGGTATCGAAGTGCTTAGCCAGTGCCGCTACCGCGGAGTCATACACGTCGGGCGTAGCTCCGGTCCCTTCCTCCTCAGTCTTTTCGGCCGCCTGCGAAATAGACAGAGTATTGAAGATACGTTGACCTTCGGGTCCCAAGGAATGTAGTAGAAGAGCCTTGCGTTGCTCTGGGGAGAACTCTGAAGCACCGGACGCCAGCAGATAGACCTTGAACATGTCGTGCCATCGGAACCATGGCTGCACGGGACGACCCGGTGTCGGAGAACGGATTCGGTGGGGCGATGCCAGCGAAAGCCATCTGCGGGCGTGGCTGATTATCCCCCGGGAACTATCTCAGACGGGGTTCAAACACTCGTCGCCATTGTAGTGAACGAGTGACGTGCCTCGCATTCACGGGTAGGGGTTGCATACTCTCCTTTTTATTAGACGTTCCACAAATATATACAATCACAAGGACCCAGTATTGCCAACTCAAACACAGAAACCGAAACTACTATATACAGGATACAACAATGACGATGAAGCACGGCTTACATGTTGTTTCCAGGCAAGTTTTAGCTTTAGTTTTAGTTCGCGGCAGTGTCGCAAGGCGAGAGAGGGGTATCCTGGCAGAGGCAAGAGAAGGGGGGGGGGGGGGACACGCATGCGCAGGGAGGATGTGAATGCTGCAGGGTGAAATGCCTAGAGGAGAAACATCGGGAGCAGCGTAGGTTAGCAGACGCCCCCGTCATTGGCGTTGAGAGGTGAAGAGGAGGGAGAATTGCAGAGAAGAGAGAGGGGAGTGAACATACATGCGCAGTAAAGGTTGTAACGCTGCACACCACATTGAGCTCACCCCTAAGCTGCTTCGCATCTAAAAAAGTTTTGTCTGTGGGAGTCGGGATTATGGCCTCTAGGTCTGCAACAACAGATGCCAGGCATGCTATTCACTGCGCCACACTCACAAGCTTGGTGCGCTCTTAAAAATATGCCTTTATATATCTACCACTGTCCTCTCAGAGCGTTCTTGGTAAAGTGCAGTAATGCAAATGACCGTGGCATCTGTGATGAGCTCCTTCAACGCGTTGTTTCGAAGCGTCCGTTCTATTTGCCGCATTTCCATTAGCATAAGTGCAATTGTGTCAATGCCTTTACACACCCCTATGTGGCAATCGTACCACGAGCCAATGTTTCTAGAACTAAGTAAGTTGCAAAACTAAGTGATGTGAACTGCCCAGCACATCACGTGTGTGTGATATAAACGTTCTTGAGGAGGACATCCTGAAGACTTTCACTCACGTCATCGATAGTAAGAAGGTACAAATCACCACAGGAAAGTGGGACCTCATAGGAAGATGCGTTCCACAGATATCCCAAATTTGCCCGCTTACCTTTCAAAACCGGCAAGAGCTGCCCAAAAAGAGTGGGGTACTTTCCAGAATATCATCAGCGAAATAGAATAGACTATCTCCGAACAATGAGCTCGAAGACGGTGAATTAAGTTCCGACATGTCGTCAACAAGTGGCGTCATTTTGCTTCAAGACATAGAAAACGTTTGTTTGCCTGCTGCATGCTGGCGGAAAGTTGTTGAGAATGGCAAGACAAGACATCTTGTAGTGTTTCTAGTGCTCAAAGAAGAAAAAAGAGCGCTATTTGCGGTGAAATGCGTAGAGGTCGTAGAAGACATGACAGTCTTCACGAGCAGCCGTCACCCTCGCTCAGCAAAGTCGGCCGGCAGTGCGGATAACATCACCCGGTTGCCGAACTTCTAGAGGACATAGAAAAGCTGAAAGTGTGTTCATGTTGTCCTAGGGTGTCAGCAGGCAGCCTTGAGAGTAATGACTACGAAGTACTCACCAATACCCTAAAGTGCGGTCCCTGCTCGAAGCTTTGACTTCAGCTGTGTTAACAGGTTTCATTAGAGGAACTCAAGAAGTTGAAGAGGGAAGACATGCTCAAGAAAAGGGCCACACGGGCAGCTTTTCGACGGTGTAAGCTGTTAAAAAATGTGACTTACATTAAAAAAAAAGCTGACTAAAGAACCAGACAATTGCCTGGGGATTAGGCCAACTAGTTGTAATTTATTTTAAGGCACAAAAAACGCAGTCACAAGAGAGGATACAAGACATTGTAATTTGGTTTCTCGCACCTAAAAATCAATTGCGGACGTACACCAACTAGCAACTAACGAAAAGGCTCGTATGTTATGCTATATATATGAAGCATCGTTTATCGTGGGCAGTTCAGAAAGCTATAATTATACTGTATTTGCCTTACGCCACTAAATATTACGCAGTATTAAGTTTTTGCAGCAGCACAACAGCAAATCCCGATAATATACTGTTGGCAAAGCTCTTTCAGAATGGCTACTACGGCGTCTTGCCACGACGACTACATGTTTTTGTCTGCTAGGAGAAGGTTGTTCTGCCGTCAGCGCCACCAAACTGGTAGCTGTCCCGCGCCGTGTTAGGGGTTGTCTGACGCGGGGAGTCTGACGCGGGGAGTTTTGCAACTTATCTAGTTCTGGAAACATTGCCACCAGTGCCGTCGTCACTCAATGCATCCATTTATACCAAACTTGCATAATGACTATTTTTTAGTGCACACTGACACACGTACAAAAAGAGGGAAGGATACCAGCATTCAGAAAAGGAAAGCATATATATATATATATATATATATATATATATATATATATATATATATATATATATATATATATATATCGATGCTATCTGCTGCCCATAGCTACCATAGTAGTTGCAAAGTCCAGGGTCATTTGTTCAATGCTTTGCTAAACTTTTTCTTCTCGTTTTTTTTTATTCTTTGAAATTTGTTTGTATACATTTTACTGCGTCATATCCGCAAGGGAAATTTATTAGAGAAGCCGCGGTGGACCCTGGCATAAAACACTTTCGTGTTAAGAAAGCTGTACTTGTGAATGTCACACAACATTTGCTATGTATTAAATGCGAAGCATTTCTTAGTGAAATTGGGCGAGTTTGACCGTGTCTGTCTATCTATTCGTCCGTCTATCTGTCTGTCTGTCCCTCCGTCCGTCCGTCCGTCTGCCCGCTCGCCTATGACCAAGTTTTCGTGCCGGTTGGATCTATAACAAAGTTATTATGGCATAACGTGACTGTATGAATAACATAAGTGTCTAGTCATAGCATGAAAATTGGTACATATGTCATGAATGTCATCATTTACATGTCATGGCCTTGCTGCTTCTGAGGTGGTTTCGTTCACATGACATGTCGCAAAACTGGTATGGTATGACACGACTGCATGGTGAGCATAAGTGACAGGCCCTCACGTGAAAATTATCATATTGGTGTCATGTAAGTCATGACTCATGACTACACGCCACACTCATCATGCGCTCACGGTCGTTTCGCTAGCCTTACGTATACCAAATTTGGTATGTGTGATGTGAATGAATGATGAAAGTATATGACTGGTCCGAACATGTTAATCATGACATCCGTGTCATGTAAGAACATGACTACATGCCAGGCTTATTTATTTATTTATTATACCTCAAAGGCCCCTATTTTACATCCGGGGTTGGCATTTATTGTGAACAATGTCATTGGTGGTCAGTAAAGAGTTTTAGCACATAATGTCTTCGATTGCTTCATGAAAATGGATGGGGCTGGAGTTGACAATGGCGTCGGTTGGCAGATTATTCCAGTTTTTTGCTGTTTCGATTAAAAAAGAATGCTGATGGGCAGAGGTGAGGGTCTTTCCTGGGTAAACAGCCAATGGGTGGTTGATGTGGTCAGAGTGACGAACTTCTTCAGTGGCTGTCGTAGCAATGCCTGAATGATAAAACTTATGAAACAAGCACAGCCGCTTAACTTTACGCCTTGTTACGAGTAGAGGAAGATTAGCTTGGTTTTTTAGTTTATTGACACTTGTGTGGTAGGAGTAGGCCGAATAAATTGTCACGTTCCATTTCCCAATTTTTTGTTATCGTCCCAAAACACCACACGATTCTCAGCGCAAATTGCGCCTGCAGTTTTCGAGAAGGTTCTGGACTGTAGTAGATCATTTCGATAAGATGACGCCCACTGTGTGAACGGTACAGATTGTTCTGGAACCTACGCCACCGCCAGCGATTACGCTAGAGCATTCGACGGCAAGAGTATAAGTGCCGACGCGCTTCGCCGCTTGTCAGTTGTTGATCGAAGGCCGGCGCTCCGTTCGCCGCTATCAGTCCGAGACTGCTATCTGTGCAAGACTGCTGCTGTAATTGGACTTTCCGTTTATCGGGCACAGGTTCCCCCAAATAAACAGTTAAATCCCAACACGAAGTCTCCTGTCTTCGGCCACGTCACGACCCCGTGACAGCTGGTGGATGATAACAAAAACTTGGGAAATGGAACTGCAAGATCCGGAAAAGTAGTATGTCCGTTTGGTATCGGGAATCGAAGCAAGCTTTCGCTGGCAGCGTGTGTCGCTGCGATGAAGGTGTGCGTGAAGCAGCCAAAAGCTGCAACTTGCGTGAAAAGTAGCGGGAATATGTCAAAGCGGCGCATTGCGTGCGTGCTGCCGCAATGCCTGCGTGTTTGCATTTATGATGCAAAGGCGGTCGTTTCACTAGCTTTACATATGTCAAATTCGGTATTACAAGACATGAATGGACAACGAAAGTGTATGACTGGTGTAAACATGACAATCTAGACATTCGTGTTATGTAAGAACATGACTACGAGCCACGTTCATAGTGCGCTTGCGGTTGTTTTGCGAGCATCACGTATACCAAATTTGATATTATGTGACGTGAATGGATGAAGGTATTGACTGGTGCAAGCATGATAATCATGACATGCGTGTCATGGATGAACATGACTACATGGCATGTTCACAATACGCTCGCGATCGTTTCGCAAGCTTCACATATACCAAATTTGGCATTACGTGACATTAATGGATGACGAAGGTATATGACTGGTGTAACATGATGATCATGACATACGTGTCATGTGAGAACATGACTACATGCAACGCTCATGATGCGCTCACCGTCGTTTTGCTAGCTTCACAATGGGAGACCAGCGCTGGATAGGTGGAGCGACGAAAAAGAGCACCTGGCGGGGAGTCGCAACACCAATCAGCCGCTCGCGCCCAGACGACCGGCCACAGTGCACTGCTGGGAGGGCACCCGCGTGCTCTGCTTCTTCGCTTCTTTTTAGAACGAACAGCTTCAAAAGCCATTGCACCAGTAATACTGCACTTTGGTTTAGAAAAATAACTTTGTCCGAAGGCTATTCTTACATGGAGAGAAGCCCTGCAAAGAGGACTGGGTCTATGCATATGACATCGAAGGGACAGTGCTGTGCCATGATGAACTCCCTCATTCTTATGTTCTGTTTGTGTGCTCGGTTCTGTGTTAAGCTAGTGCAGGCTATAAGTCCATGCTGCATCAGTACTATACGCTGCCCACATCTGTAGTAAAACAAAACAAACAAAAATAAAAGAAGTGGTAGCTGTGTTAAGGGAACTTTGATCAAGCAAACCACCGTGGCATCATAGAACGTGTGGTGTCGCACTGCTATGCTTGAACGTGCAGGATAGGTTCCCGACCACGGCGGCCGCTCTTCGAAGAGGGTGAAATACAACGAACACCCATGAACAAAGATAAATGTGCACATTGGATAACCTCAAGCGGTCACAATTAATCCCGATACCCACACTACAGCGTGCCTCAGATCGATATCTTGTTTGGCACGTGAAAGCCTAGCAATTATCGATGTTGAACAGACACCTGTATCGTAAGCCGACACAGGCAAGCGGGAAAACTGAAACTGAGCATTCAGTGAACTAAACGACGAGTAAAATTAGAATATATTTGATACTTCTCTAGCAAGACATAAATTACAATGTTACTTAGCCACGGCAGGCACTGAAAAGGAAGCTTACCGCATCGGCTGACTCCAGAAAGCTAGGCTTCGAGTGGTCCGCTGCTTTGTTCGTAGCAAGAACCATATATTTAGCACAAATTAAGTTAAACAAAGACTTCCCAGCATCAGCATCTAGTATTCGCTGCGAGAGTATGTTTTATAATAGTTCAGAGGTGTTGGCAAACATGCCCCCGCACTAACTTTGTAAACAAAGCTATACAGAACTGTTTATAACGTAGAGTACCTGCCTATCAAATCATTCACTTCACGCGGTGGCATCAGATAGAGTTTGGTTGTGGCCAGACGGGTGGATGTATCAGAAACTCCGCTAGTCCTGAGGGGCACGACTCAACGCTCAGCGATTGAGATGAAAAAAGTTTATATATATGCTGTACGCTGCATAATACAATCATTTGATTTCCAACAAAACGTCATTTAAAATCGACTGCTTGGCTCTGGTTTCCATTGGTGGCGGTCTTTACTATTGAATAAATATAGCAGACACGCGCTTTTCAGTTTGGGAACTACTCCGACACCACTAGACAAGAGAGCTAGAGCACAACATACTTTGCTCGTCTGACAACTTTAATGACACGCCGCCTCCTTTCTTATTGATATGATAAACAAGGAAAAATGTAGACAGATACGTCTTCCTTTCTACATATTGTTGCACTTGAATACGCAGCAGTACTGCCAGCACCCTTTGGTTTTGTTACGGCGATGTGCGCCTGCACTGCCTCTACCAGCCGCCACTCTCGTGCAGGAGCGGCTGAAAAGTGAGCGCTCTGACAGCTGGGCGAGCGTGGAAAGTCCAGCACTGGTTCTTTATACCAACATCTTAAAAGAGCATAGCCCGATGGAAACAGGGACGGGATAGAAAATGCAAACTATAGCGCTGACTTGCAACTAAACTTTATTCCAAAAAGAAGTGGAATATATAACATCTGAAAAAACAAAGCAAAGACAAGAAAGAACCATCGTGCAAGCTCCAATTGACAAATGTCTAGAAAAGGCTATGAGATGAAATGTACAAGCTATCTGTGAGGTATGAGACTTCTGCACCTGATAGTGTTAGGGAAGGCTGGTTGATACAATTACCACATACCAGTGACATATAAAAATCTTCTATGATTTTTGGTGACTGTTGGTCTGTGTGGCAATGCAAGATTTCTATCTTGTCAAAATAAGGATTACAACCACTTCTTTGACAATAAATGGGCAAATGACAACCTGTGCCATTTTTTTACATCATGCGCATGCTCCTAGATTCCTATATTGACACACTGACTAGTTTGTTAACTAGAATGTCAACTTTATTGCAAGAACATTGTATCTTGTATACTGCGTTGGTTTGACACTCGAAATGAATTTACTGTGTGTTTTATTACACATTTTTTCTTTGTGTCATAATTTTCTATCTAATTACCTTTGCACAGCTAGACACACTTGCCGCAACTTGTGGCCAACGCTGAAAAAAACACGAACTTTGCATCTACTACCCACATTTTTAAGCTCCTGTAGAAGAAAAGGTGTCTTCGCCAGTATAGTGGAGCGAAATTAAAGGTTTAATGGCTCCGAGAGGTAACAAACGCGTCCATGACAGGCAGACAATCGTCCGACCCACATCAGCCACGAGCTCTCCACTCGTGCGCACACTTCGTTGTCTTCTTGCTTGAATAAAATATTCAACACACTCCGCGGTCTGAAGTGTATAGTTCGATAGAAAAGCCTTGTGAAAGGGATGTACAACTTTACCAGAATGGCTGACAAGCGTACCTTTAAAAAAAACGAAGGTTCACATGCTTAAAACACTATTCAGGCATGATTAGCACCACACTAACCAGCCCGAAAAAATCCACTGTTATCATTTTTGATGACCTGCTGCACATGATCACACTGACAAGCTGCTTCCAGTGCACTTGTCATGTTCGCGCTTGCCCCACCGCGGTGGTCTAGTGGCTAAGGTACTCAGCTGCTGACCCGCAGGTCGCGGGTTCAAATCCCGGCTGCGGCGGCTGCATTTCCGATGGAGGCGGAAATGTCGAGGCCCGTGTGCTCAGATTTGGGTGCACGTTAAAGAACCCCAGGTGGTCAAAATTTCCGGAGCCCTCCACTACGGCGTTTCTCATAATCATATGGTGGTTTTGGGACGTTAAACCCCACAAATCAATCATTGTCATGTTCGCTCAAAACCGAGCACGCGTCAAACACTTTCCAATTTTTCTTTTAACCGCCTGCATGGATTTCCCCACCTAAAACAAGCACGATTGTCTGCTAACATTGCACAAACACCACCATGAGCCGAGCTACCGGTTCAGCAGTAGCACTGGTGCTTTCTTGCCGCACGTGATGTGAGCTTCTTAAGGCGTGTTCGTATCCTGACGGTACGCCTTTCATTGACAAACGTGTCCTCGTGCTCTAAAGAATGGTTTCCAGGGTGTCCATCGGAGTGGTGTGGCCTGATCTCCTTGTCGTGTCATTGTTTTCGCTCTGTATCTGTGGAAACGTTTTGTGCTGAACAGAGAGGTCGTCGCACGGCAACCACTCGCATCTTTGCTTGAGTCGAACACAGTCGCTACGAAGGAATTATGACTTCAAATCGCTTACCCTTGTGATGCTATACCTCGTTGAATTGTCGGAGTGTGCTATTCTGGTAGTCGCTTGTAGCTGCTCCATGGCTACCATTCTTGAGATGTGAAAATTCTTGCAGTGAACGCGACTTGTCTGTATCAACGCAGCTCGTGCGAAGTATACAGATGTGCGAAATAGCATCTGCATAATTAATTTCTTCACATGCTATCGGACCTTGAATTGTCCATCCCAGCTTTGTGTTGAACGCAGCTAAGCTTTGATGCTGCTCAGGCGGATGAACTTCATTGAGAATAAATTTGCACATCTGGTGTGCTCCCACACATCTAGTGATGCGCACTGTGGGTAATCCTAGGTCCTTAGAGATGTCTTCTCGAATGAATGTTCGTTCGCTTTCATTGTCAAAGACACCTCTAATAAAGCATGAGTCACTTTCGGCTGTCAATCATGCACGAAATGTCTATTGTAGGACAGCATTTTTTTATGTTCTGATGATGACTTGTTCGTTTTCACATGCAAGCTAGGGGTCCTTGATTCATTTAAGCGCTGCTTCTGAGTGTATTCGGGGCCACAAAGAACTGTTGCGTGTCTTCTGTTACACATAAAACAAATTACACGACTGTGGCAATCCTTAGACCGATGTCCTTTGATGGTGCACTTGAAGCACCTGCCCACCTTTGCTAGGCTGTTCTTCCTTTCATGCAAGCTAATGTCGGATGTGCATCACTCCATAGTGTATACTGCAGAATGGCAAAAGAAACAGGTACCTTTTTCAATCCTTGCATCGCTGATTGAAGCAGTCGCCATAGGTTGAGCCTCATGAAGAGTGTTTTGTCTGTGATTTTGAACACAGCGATCGCTGGCGTCCACAAAGGAAATTCTCCCACGAGCTTCCATCTCCATGCACACATACTTGAGTAGCTCCCGAAGTTCCATTTCTGACGTTGCAACTGCATCGACTTTCGTCTGTCGGCTCTGTTGTTCTACCAACAGATCTTCGGGGATCGCTTTGTTGAGGAACTCGACGAGCATGGCAGCATAGGAGAGCTCAGGGCGACCGAGCGGCTTAAGTCCTCTGATATTGATGTCGACGGTGTCCAATAGGTTTCGCAACGAAGCCACATCGCTGGAGGACTTTACTGCCTTGAGCGTTCGTAAGCTTGACAAGTATTATTGCTTGATAACCTTCTTGTGTCCAAAGCGATCTTTTAGAAGGGTGATGGCGTTTTCGTACAACTGCTCCATGGCTTGAATGCCGTTGATGGCCTTTGATGCCCGTCCAGTCACTAGGCTCTTCAAATAGTGGAACGATTCGATGGTCGATAGGCTGAGGTTTTCTTGAACCACGTGCCTGAACATATATCAGAAAGGTATGCCTCTGCGTTAGGCTTCTGTTTAAGTGAAGCAGCTCAAGTTTAGGCAAACGAGAGCTGATGAACCCATGTGTCATGTAATCGCCAAAGACACAGCTACCTGCAGTGACGACACCTTCGATCGCGATGTTGGTTGTCTCACTTTCGGAGATCCTGGACGTCGACGCCTTCGGCTCCTTCATGTGGTGACTCAGCAACGCCAGCGTAACAGCAGCATTGTCTTCATATTCCGCTACGGAGGCATAATCTCCTATGACCTGGTCGTCGATGAGGTGGGCTTCGAGTTTTAAGTTGAGCACCCGCTGGCCTTCGTTGCACGATTTCAGCTGGTCGTGCACCGCCCGTAGATCCGATGAGGCGAACTGGTTGGAGTCGATCAGTTGCCATGCTTCGGCTCGCTGAGCGGTTCGTTTGTCTTTGATACGCTCCATCCTCGTTGCAGGCGAAGTACTTGCGTCGGGTCGCTTGAATGATAGAGTCCCAGCTTTCGGCACCACAAAATGTAGAAGAAAAAATGTCTTCGTCGGTGTAGTGGAGCGAAAACAAAGGTTTAATGGCTCATAGAGGTAACAAACGCGTCCATGACAGGCAAAACGTTCGTTCGGCCCACACCAGCCTCGAGCTCTCCGCTCGTGCGCACACCTCATTGTCTTCTTGCTTGAATTAAATATTCAATAACTCCTATTTCTTATGTGCACCTATGCTCATAAGGAATCACGAGTAAATTATTTCTAGTTGTGGAGTGATAACTTTTGTTCCCTTCTGCCCAGCCTCTACTTTCTTTGCCACTTTTTCTCAGCCCCTTGTGATGACCCATTCAAGATATTCTGCTTCCTTAAATCGTGAAACCTGCTTTGTTGTTGCATTTTGTGGTAACAGGTTTTGAATAATGAAGACTGAAAGCATTTGGTATTATTTATTTATTTGTTCATTTATTTATTATGTTAATACTGCTGACTTCTATGCAAAGTCGTAGGCAGGAGTAGGTACATATGTATGCATTCGATATTACATTTTACAATGTAATAAAACAAAAGTAATGGCTTATATTAAAACAATGGAAGTCGTAGGCAGGAGTCGGTATGTATATATGCATTTGATATTACAGTTTACAATACAAGAAAACAACAGGAATGACTTATAACAAAAACAGTGCATCGAGGGAAAAACGAAAATCTAGAAGAGTTCTAACTTAGAAACATTGAAAACATGAGTCAATGTAACATGTTTTGCTCTTTTTGGACAGAATAAGTCAGTTTCGCCTAAAAAAAAAGGCATGAGTGATTAATAAAGCAAAACAATGGGCAAAAGCGAACAAAATGACAAATTTACACAATGAGCAAAAAGTAAGAAGTGCCCACAAAGTAACATACAAACAAGCTAGCACTTAACATAACAAAGCATTATAACTCATACACACAGAAGAATTTAGATGCAGTGCCAATAATAATATTAATAATAACAACAACAAATCAATCAAAGGGTGGAAGCCAGATTTGCTATCACATTTGTGAATGAAGAAACAGTTGTGAATAATGCTGATTCATCAGGCAGTGTGTTCCAACTACGTACTGTTCGAGGAAAGAATGATTTTGGAAAGTAGTTGTTTTACATGAAAATTTTTGAACTTTTTTCTATGGTGCGACAGTGTCGTCGCTGATTATGATATTTCAATATATTTGCCTCTATCAATTTTTAGGTTCTTGTGATAGATCTTATAAAATATTTTCAGTCTTTCACAGGTGCGCCTGCGCTCTAAGGTTTCCAAATCGAAAATTTCCAAGAGGGCTGAAGGGGACAGGCTTCTTCTGCAAACGTTGTGAATCAACCTTACAAATTTTCTTTGTACGGATTCCAGTTTTTTAATATTTGCTAATGTGTAAGGGTCCCATACAGCAGACGCGTATTCTAGAATGGGTCGCACATAAGTTTTGGTACGCCAACATTTTCATTTTCTTAGTAGTCTTGCCAATGGTTCTTCGTAAATACCTGACTGTTTTCGTTGCCTTTTTTCGTTTGTATTCTGTGTGTTCATTCCATCCGAAATCGGAGGTAATTTTAACGCCTAGGTATTTGTAGCAGTGAACGAGAGATATATGGGACGAGAATGGATGACGACGGTATGTGACTAGCGCAAACATGATAATCATGACATGCGTGTCATGTAAAAACATGACTACATGCCATGCTCATGATGCACTTGCCGTCATTTCTCCATCTTCCACATATCAAATCTGGTATTACATGACATGAATAGATGACACAGGTATATGACTGGTACAAATATGATAATCATTACATGCGTGTCATGTAAAACATGACTATAGCCTAGGTTCATAGTGTGCTTGCGGTCGTTTTGCTAGCTTCATATATACCAAATTCGGTATTACTTGACGTGAATAAACGATAAAGAGAAATTACACATAGAACGTGATAATAATTGAGAGTTGCATTGTGGATTTGTTGGTCATGCATATGAAGGATTTCTTGTAGCGTGAGGCTAAGTGCGGATTCAGAAACTACACAGGAAGCCCTTCGCCTTGTCACTCTATTCCTTCCTGTGTCCGTATTTAGCCTCGCACTACAAAAAATATTTCATGTGATAATCATGACAATCGTGTCATGTAAAACATGACTACATGCTATGCTCATCGCGCCCTCGTGGCTGTTTTGCTAGCTTCACATATACAAATATTGACGTCAGGTGACGTGAATTGATGATGAAACTAAATGACATGCCCAAACATAATAAATATGACATGCATGTCATGTAAAACAATACTACTCGCTACGCTCATAGGGCGTTCTCGGCAATTTTGCTAGGTTCACATATACCAAATTTGGTATTACGTGATGTGAATGGATGACATGATAATCATGACGTGTATCATGTAAGAACATGACTACGTGCCACGGTCATGATGTGCTCGTAGCCGTTTTGCTAGCTTCACATAAACCAAATTCGGTATTACGTGATGTGAATAGACAATGAAGATAAATTACACGTCCAAACATAGTAATCATGACATGCATGTCACGTAAAACACGACTACATGCTCTGCCCATTGCGCTCGCGCCGTTTCACTAGATTCACATATACCAAATTTGGTATTACATGAGGTGAATCGATGATTGGTGGGTGCAAACATGATGATCATGACATGGAAGTCGTGTACGGCATAATTTACATCCACCTCATAACGTTGTGCTGATTTTAATGGGACATTTCAACCTTCCTCATTCGTGCTTCGCATATCATGAATTCCCACTGTACGTGGGATCTGCCAATTTTCTACAGTTGCAATTTTCATTATCTCGCTATCGTTTTAGTTTATCTATTTGTTACTCTTGTGTTATGCTGCCTTATGAGGCCTGTTTGCTTCACTTTTCTCCTCTTGAACATACATCGTCAATTATTTTTCATTATGCCCCCTGCTTGGCTTTCCACTGTATTATTTTGTAATAAGTAAATAGATAAAGAAGTGAATAAATATAGTAATGTAACATTTAAATGGACGCTAAAGTATTAGAGACAGGTGCAAATATTTACCTAGCAATAGCAGAATCAGTGGAAAACTACAGGTAGCGTTCGTGAGCAGTCGTTTTTTCTGTTATTGAAAGTAGGGCTGCCTTGGTTTATCACATATACTTACCAGCTGAAAAATAGCCTTATTTGCGAATTGGGGGCAGAACACTACAGCACAGTGATGTCATGTTCTCCCGAGGCAGCACACCCACAAGGCTCTGTCCCAATGCTGACTGACGTAAGCGGCCAGCAGCAGCTTTATTTCACTTATTATATAATTGGTAAAAGTGTCATTTTGTGGCACTACATGAGAAGTGCATCGGCTAATGGCAGCAACGTAACATTACTTCCTCCTTTTACAAAATGTAATAAAAGCAAAAGAACAAGAAAAAAGAAAACACAACGAGCACTACAATGCGCAAGCACAGATAAAATAAACAAAATATAAAATATATTAACAAAGGGCTCTAGGAACACAGTATTATGTGTACTAGGCTTGCAATAGAAGGAAATATGGCTCAACACTGCTTTGATTATAAATTTCAACCTAACTTCGGGGAAACTACTACTGTGGCTCACAGCATAGACAAAATGGGAAGAACAATCATTGATGATATGTGGAGTTTAACGTCCCAAAAGCACGATATGATTACGAGATACGCAGTAGTGGAGGGATCTGGAAATTTTGACCGCCTCGGGTTCTTTAACCTGCAACCAAATCTGATCACACGGACCTACAGCATTTTCGCCTGCATCGAAAATGTAGCAGCCGCATCTGGGATTCGTTCGTGCGACCTTCGGGTCAGCAGCCGAGTACGTTAGCCACTAGACCGCCGCAGCGGGGCAGGAACAATCATTGAAGCTTACTTTATGATGTCTGGGAAGTTTCGCGCATGTGCTAGCAAACCTTCGATAACGCTTACAGATAGACAAGTGACATGTTCACAAAGAAAAATAAAACAAGAAAAAAAGTTTGATAAAAGCACGTGTATAATGGTATAAATACCACTCCGCTGGGATCATGCGGGATTTGCTTGCAGTGCCCACTCCCTTGTATGTTACAGTCGAGCCCGCTTATAACGAACCTGAGCGTGATGCGGCATCCGTTTGCTGTATCCCGAAGTTCGTAGTATCCGTGTATCCCGAAGTTCGAAGTTCGGTGATGTCAACGACAGTACCAGCGATCAAAAACAGGGTACGTGGCCGACCGGTCTTCGAAAGATCCGTGGCAGTGTGAAAACACGGGCCTCGTCTGGTGATGCGGGGTGCTAAGAGTAGCTGGGGGACAAAGGACGAAGGGGTGCGTAATAAAAAGCGGTCGTGGTGAGCAGCAACTAGAGGGGCGCGGAGGCAGAATCGGCGTTTAACAATAGGAATGTATGAGCACCTCGCCGATGTCTGATCG
Source organism: Rhipicephalus annulatus (assembly GCA_013436015.1). NCBI lineage: Eukaryota > Metazoa > Arthropoda > Arachnida > Ixodida > Ixodidae > Rhipicephalus > Rhipicephalus annulatus. Next base: position 70,636 of record WOVY01014127.1, on the reverse strand, counting down.
GTGGTCGAAATTGGTTTCCCGGGCAGTCGGCAGACCGCTGACTTCGTTCGCTGTAACCGATCAGCGGCGCTCGGAGACGTTCGTTGTAAGTGCGATTTTGTGCCATTGAATCAATGTATATTTTGACGGTCACGCTGATATTGTTCGTTTTAAGCGAAAGTTCGTCTTAAGTGGGGCCGTTATATGTGGGCTCGACTGTACTCAATGAGGGTGGCGATTTGGGCTTGTTGGTATGGTTGCATGATGATAGATGGTAGCGCAGACAACGGACACGGACAAGAGAAGGCACATAGACACAACACAGCGCTAACTTTCAACAACAGTTTATTACACGCAGATCCCCGTGGTGTATGCGATCCACCACGCCAACGTCGCACGTGCGTAGCTCTAAAACCATCAAATATAACCAACGCGCATGTTCCAATACTTTACAATTTTATATTTTTCAAACTTTTTTTGCTTTTTCTTTCTTCCTTTTATCCCGTGCGTTACCACAAACCCTATCGCGAATACATGTAATCAAGTTCCTTATCTGTCAACACCACTGATGGGCTGCTCACACACGTGTCACCTAGCGCTGCAATTTTGCCGGCCTCCAATACCAATCGCGTCATCTCGTGCCTACTTCTATTGATTATAACCGTTTCCTTGAATTTCGGTGTGCAATTACATCTCTGGCAATGAAGGGAAAGAAAACCATCAGGAACAACACTATTTACTTTGTTATTGTGCTCGCGCAAGCGATCGTTTATGCATCTACTGGTCTGACCGATATAACACTTTCCACAAGTAAGTGGAATGAGGTATACAACACACATGATGCACTCAACAAATAGGTTTCTATGTTTCTTTTGGCATACATTTGATTTTCCTTTGTCTGGTCTTGTGCTTCTGCAAAGACTCACCAACTTATTGGGTGCCGAGAAAACTACGTTAGTGCCACATTTTTCCGCAATCTTTTTTATCCTATGAGAAACCTTAGGCCTCCATGCCGCAGTTTGCCTCTCAAACGCGTGGAAACTTACTTGACACAGCATGCTCTGAGCGTACTTCCAGTCGATAAAGAAGGAGGGTTTGCGGTTTTCTCGCATGATGAATTTAAAGAAAAGGCTAAAAGTGCTATTACGGCAGTTTTCAGCGAAAAGAAAAGTATTTCGATTGAAAAAGTGAGGGGAAAAGCAATAGAACTTTGTAAGAGGATGAATCTAGAAGGTGTGCTTAGCGGTATCAGAAAAAGTAAAAATGACAGTCTGGATGTGTTCTTTAGTGCTAAAACGCATAAGGAAGGAGTACCGTTCAGAGTGATAGTGTCGGAGAAGGACACGTGGCAAAAAGCTGTAGCTGTGTATCTGCAAAGAACATTAAACTTGCTTGACATAAATGACCCCTTCCTGACAAAAAATTCGGAACAGGTGATAAGTTTCGTCAGGGAACGAAAAAACATAGGGTTAAAAGCGTTTTCGGCTGACATAAAAGATCTGTACTATTCTCTGCCACAATCAGCAGTATTAACAAGTGTTGGCGAATGCATCGATGAGTACGGTGCCGTTAGATTTAGCTCACAAGCAGGTACGTCCGTCGATAATTTCTTAGAATTACTTAGGTTTTACTTGTCGTCAACGTTTATTGAAAACAATGGTACCCTGTATCTGCAAAAACAAGGAGTATGCATTGGCTCGTGCTTAGCACCAGTTTTAAGTAATTTGTTTTTGGCTGAAATGGACAGGAGGCTATCAGGACGCCTAAATGAATACAATGTTGTGCACGTATTTAGGTACGTCGATGACTTTTTAGTGTTTATCAATGACAGAACTGCAGATTTTACTACTCAATGTAGTAGCGTGTGTAGCGTTTTTCGTGAGGGTCTTAACCCACTTGAAGTGACTTTTGAAATGCCATGTGACGGAAGGCTCAGATTTCTTGACATTAACTTTCAATTCTCAGATGAAAAGACATGCTGGTGTTACGAGCCCAGAGCAAGTAAGCCTTTACTACAGTTTCACTCAGCGCATACTAAACTGGTAAAACGAGGCATTGCGAAGATGTGCTTGAGTGAGGCACTAAAGAAGTCCTGCCGGTGCCTCATGAATGAAAGCTTCAGACAACAGGTCTCGAGGCTAAGCAATGCCGGGTACCCCAGGAGCCTTGTCGTGTCCGTTGCAGAAGGATTGCACAGAAAAGTGCTGGAGAAAAGATGTGAAGCGATGGATAGGGCGAGCTCAAGAAAGGAAAATTTTGCCGTAATTCCATACATGCATAAGGTTTCTCATAGGATAAAAAAGATTGCGGAAAAATGTGGCACTAACGTAGTTTTCTCGGCACCCAATAAGTTGGTGAGTCTTTGCAGAAGCACAAGACCAGACAAAGGAAAATCAAATGTATGCCAAAAGAAACATAGAAACCTATTTGTTGAGTGCATCATGTGTGTTGTATACCTCATTCCACTTACTTGTGGAAAGTGTTATATCGGTCAGACCAGTAGATGCATAAACGATCGCTTGCGCGAGCACAATAACAAAGTAAATAGTGTTGTTCCTGATGGTTTTCTTTCCCTTCATTGCCAGAGATGTAATTGCACACCGAAATTCAAGGAAACGGTTATAATCAATAGAAGTAGGCACGAGATGACGCGATTGGTATTGGAGGCCGGCAAAATTGCAGCGCTAGGTGACACGTGTGTGAGCAGCCCATCAGTGGTGTTGACAGATAAGGAACTTGATTACATGTATTCGCGATAGGGTTTGTGGTAACGCACGGGATAAAAGGAAGAAAGAAAAAGCAAAAAAAGTTTGAAAAATATAAAATTGTAAAGTATTGGAACATGCGCGTTGGTTATATTTGATGGTTTTAGAGCTACGCACGTGCGACGTTGGCGTGGTGGATCGCATACACCACGGGGATCTGCGTGTAATAAACTGTTGTTGAAAGTTAGCGCTGTGTTGTGTCTATGTGCCTTCTCTTGTCCGTGTCCGTTGTCTGCGCTACCATCTATCATCGACTGTACTCCTTTTTTTTTCTGTTCTTCATTTCGATAAACTTCAGTCGAATTGCACTTTCCATGTGACAGTCCAGTTCTTCGTTCTCAACTTTGTAGCGCAGCTCTTACCTGCACTATGTTCCAACTAGCCCCCACACACGCATTTCTGAATGTAACACAGTGTTCAGCTTGATTACTGGGGCTTATACGCATAACTGGTTTCCGAACTCGCAAGCTGTGGTGAAGTAGAGTCTGAGAAAGAATCGTTGGCTTCTGGGAATCCCCCGGAGCACTGGCACAACCACCGCATCACTGTAGACACATGTGCCCTCGAATTCACCAGACTAAAGGCGAAGCACTCATATTTTCAGTGGTACCGGCAATCTTCTGCTGGTGCGCTAGCTATGGCAGCACCCAATCGGGCACAGCTGGTTCCGAGGTTGAAGCATTCAGAAGTTCTGTGTGGCAATGTCCACAATACTCAGACCGCTTAGGCTGCCACGGCACCACCCGCACATAATTGTGGTGACGCGTCCATTGGCAGCCACCTGGTAGTCTTAGCACCGCCGCATACCATTTGTCCACTTCCACCGTTGCCGGCAGGTGGGACCTGGATGAAAATTGCGAGTGAAAGCGGTCATTCCTCGTGGTGCAGCTACGACTCGTGCCGATCCTCGGTAGATTCAGAGAGATGTTGAGACATCGCTGTGGTTTGTAAGTCGGGCAGTAGTAAATCCAACGCCGTTTTCAACTTCTGACTCGGGAGAAGTTCAGCGGAGCTGCAACCTGTTACTTCATGCTGAGAGGTCTGGTATGTGAGCGAAATTCTCGCTATCTGTACACGCAATTCATCTCCTTACTCCACTTTCTTCAACTTCTGTTTATTGGTCTTTAGTGCACACTCGGCTGCCCCATTAGAGGCTGGGTGGTATGATGGTACTATAATTTATAATTTGCTGCATGCTGTTTCTAAGCAAGAATATCTTGTATTCTTCACTCATGAATGTTGGGCCACTGTCAGGTGTGACTACAACAGGGAGTCCATACGTAGCGAAAATTTTTCGCAGGCAGCCTATGATGGCTGCAGTCGATGGACGGGATACGATGAACACATCTATCCACTTCGAGTATATGGGTGTACTGCTATGAACGAGTAACCATCCCTCTGGTCCAGCATAGTCTTCATGAATCCGGGTTCGCAGTCTCTCCGGGAACGGCCTTTGTTCGATTGGCACCTGCCTTGGTGATAGCTAATTTTCTTGGCAGGTGCAACATGCTTGCACCACTCTTGTGACATCATCATCCATGGCTGGCCACCAGATACGGCTATGGGCCACCGCTTTCATTTTCGCCATTTGTAGGTACCCTTCATGAAGCATCTGCAGATAAGATAGATGCTTGGGCTAGTTGGTGATTTGGAATTAACACATTTGCGCATCGCAAAAAGAGAGTAGTTATGATGTAACTACGGAAGGAAGAGACATTAACAGGAAAGAGTGCTCTTTCCTGTCTATGACTTTCATATCAGCTTATCGCTTCTTGTGTTTCTAATACTCATGTTCCTGTTGGCACCGTTGCACAAGTGCAAACACGTTATATAAATATCTGCAACTAGTTAGCACCATTTCATAACGTGTCGCTCAATAAAAATTTTCCTTCCCATAGAAGCCATTATGGCTTCTATGGGAAGCCATAATAAGCTCTTTTGTGTGTAGCTCTTTTTGTGTGTAGTGTCTAGTTGCACCCTCACTATGGTTTCTATGTCAAAGCACCAAATTTTCCAAGTCAACTCTTCTGAAGTTCTCTCCGCATGTTCGGTATAACGTCGACTCCCAAGGTGCCTAGTATCTGCCGAATTTTTTAAATGCGAAGTATTTCTTTGCGTACTGTGAGCAATTTTGGCATCCATCCACCCGCTCGCTTGCTTACGTCTAGCTGCTCTTGTGATCACGCCCTTAACTTAGTGTGTGAACCGAAATTAGTGTTAGAGAGTGAGATGGTTTGACAAATATGACGCTTTCGTCAAGATATCGATAATGTCATAATCCCGTCGCATGTGTCGTCAAACATTTCCCGCCAGTCGGTGGCACATATCCGCGGTTGGGGACGCGCCACAGGTATACAGGTATGTGCCACAGGGGATTGACACTTATCTGTTCAAGAACCACGAGAACACACATGGACAATTTTAGCGCATCAGTGTTAAGGAAAAAACCTGACATCGGTAGCGCTGACCCGACGAGCGCAAAGAATAAATGTCAGGGCCCCAGCAGGAATCAAACCCAAGCATTCTACGTGGAAATCTAGCATTCTATTAAAAAGCCACACCATGTTTCAGAACTCTTTTCAAATAGACCCTAATGTTCTGCTTAAGTGCAAGCCGTTAAGGAAGCGCAAGCTGGTTTAATAACATCTGCAACTCTTCAACGTGTGTCTGTGTGTGTAGCATTTTTACACATATTTAGCATCATTTCATGACCGCTGCATAAATATAAAAATTGCTACACGGTCACCTCCACTCCACGTGCTTTGCATAACATCAATTCTCAAGGTATGCGGGATCTGCCAAATTTTTTCTTCACGATTTCACATTGTCATATCTGTAATGGAATACAGGAGCCGTGGTGAACCCCGGTGTAATGATCATAGATGTACGTCGCGTGGGTAGCTGCTGCCGGATGAGAAAGAATTTGTAGGAACGCTTTAGAGTTAAAGAGAAGGAACGAAAAACTTCTTGAAGCACGCTAAAGAATGGGAGATTGAAAAGCAATAAATTAAAGATTATGTGTTCAGGGTAATCGCAAGCATGCGTAGCAGGCACTCCTAAACTGTCCAGAGTTCAGCTACGTTCCTGTATGACCCTGTCAAGCGTGTAGAGTTCCTGCCTGTTGAGGTTAGACAAGAAAAGGACCGCCTCATGATTCAGAGCACTGTCCTCCCGTTGTGGCGTGTCGATCGTCGTGCGGCAGGGCAGAAGTGGCACGGAGGGTGCATGGTCGCACGGTCGCCACACACGGATGAGCTACTGTGTGCAGCATCGTTGCAGAACACTCGGTGGCCAACTCGGCACGGCGGGCTGCGACTCCAGGGCATAATCATCCAACGGTCCCCGAAGGCAGCATCAGGAAGGCCTCGTTCATAAACTCGCTTCCTGCCGCTGCACACAGGCAGGAGCCACGTCGCAAGTTAGCACCTTGAACCTCAAAGTAGGCCACCGGAGTGGGTCTTGGACAGACTCGACCTGGTCTCACGCCCACCTCAGAAACCCTGGCGGACACTCGTCGTCTCGAACCATGCTCGAGAAACCCTCGTGGCTTCCTCGTTTCCCTGTCGCGAGCCTTTTCCCGCATCTTGCATTGTCGCTCGTTTCTGCTTTTTTTTTTTTTTCGCACCCCGCGCAACCTGCCCTCCGCTCTTCAGTTTCGGATTCCATTCCCACTTCATCTTTTATGCTTATGCATCACCCATAAAACATGACTTGTATGTCCTATCGTCATAATATCCCTCAGCTCAAGAAAGTTCTTGAGGGGAAACAACTTTTTACAAGCGTAGAAGGGGGAAGGCACAAAAATAAAATAAAAGAAAAACGACAGGAGTAATATCTGTTTAGTCTAGTAGGTCAGAAGGTACAGCACTTAGCATGGCAAACAAATAGTACTGCCACTCGACGCTACTCAGAGGAGAATTCAAACGTAGCTGAGGTAGTTGGCACCTATGTTGTCAGTGCCCTTACTCTATTCCACTTTAAAAGCGCACTCTGTATGCAGGAGACTCGAGCGGAGCACTCAGGTGTTAATTTGTTTGGCCAAGTTTATGTACGCGAGGGCCTAAAAACAACCAAACTTCCTTCTTTCTTTGTGTTTTTTTTGAAGTGTGAATGTCTTTATAAAAGGTCGAAGGAGGCTACGACCGAAAATGTGACGTAGATGCAGAGCAACAAAGGGAATCTCTCGCTCGTCCGCAGTGTCTGACTGTGCAGTAACAGCAGTGTGTTGTTACTGTACAGTTGTACTTCATTCTCAGGCTCTCTTTTCTTCTATTTCTTGAGAAAGTTAATGTGAAATAAGCTTTTCTGAGATCTATCACGTAGTCATAGTCATTGCGTTTTTCCATGACCGTGAAGGGTCCTTTCCATGTCAATATTGACTTGTTTTTATCTGATGACTTGTTTTTATCTGATGGTAGTAGCAGTAATACCTTTTCTTATGCGCGATCTTGGCCCTGAGGAGTTCGTCATGGGCCACCTTGCATGTGTTCTGCAGTCGCTCCTGGAGATCGACAACATACCCATAAGCTGTTTCCGTGCCAGGATCGATGTTTGCCCCTGTCAACAGTTTTTAAAGAATTGGCATTGGCCTGCGTAGAAATCTGCCGTAGAGGAGAAATTCCAGGTAAACGAAAAAAAGGGGAGCCAAATACCTGTTCCAGTGTTGAGGCCGTTATTGACACATGCAGTGAATCATTTGTTTGAAGGTGCCGTTGAATCTCTCCACTATATTGTTGGCCATGGGGTGATATAGCATTGTAGGTAGTTGCTGAAACGAAAGTAGTTGACCGATTTCTTGCATAACATTTGAATTCACAGATTTTCCATGGTTACCGACTATCTCTCGTGGCACTCCAACACGGGCGAACATCTCTACTAGTGCTTCTGCTATGCGCTCCGTCTCGATGCTCGGTAAGACCAGCGCATCCTGATAACACGTAGCAAAGTCTACAATGATTAAGACATACTTGTTGCCGTTGGATGATTTGGGGACAGAGGCCTGATAATATCGATAGCGACCTGGTGTAAAGGTGCGTCTATGATAGGCATATGTCCAATGCAACTCCTCCCACGAGGTACTTAGCGGGGTCCGCTGACATACATCGCATGACTTCATGAATCGTATGACGTCTGCCTGTACACACGGCCGAGAGAACTCTGTAAGGACACGGTTCGCTTTCCTCTTTCGCCCCTGGTGACTCGACAGAAGGCCTTCATGAGCTATCTTTATCACGGTCTTCCGAAGGCCCTTGGGGACTACAAGTTTCTCCAGGTCTCGCTTTTCTGCCATGTGGCAGTGCCAGACAAGAAAGTCATGTATCCGCACAAACTCAATAACTGCAGACTTCTTCGATATGACTTTCTTCCCCAATGCGGCAAAGCAAGTTTCCAACATGTGATTTCTGTGCTGTAATTTCTGCAGCTTTTCCTGGCTGATATCCAGGGGTTAAATCGAGCATTTTTGCTATTTTTATCATCCTCGTGTTAAGAATGAGCTGTTATATGATTCTGCCCGTGCAAAGATTGTCAAAAAGGTGTTGCTTCTCTTAGCTTGAAGTCGGCGTTGAGGAGGTTGTGTTCACACATTGTGAAATGTAGTTTCCTTAATCAGGTAAGGTGATCAGAGGCTGCTGGCTTCCCTCGATGGCTCATTACAGTCGTTGCTGAATCAGTTTTGCATATGTTTAAACGTGGAACACGGAAAAGCGATGACTGCTACCCAGCCCTCAAGGATTACACCACAGGTTGTGCCTATATAGATAAGCTCTCGCACAATTTCAAGAAAGTCGTGGGCAGGCACAGTGTACCGATGATGTTTCCAGGTTCTGAAAAAATCGGGAAACTGTGCCAACATATTTGCAATTGCAAAAAGCATTGCTACAAGAAGAAGCATGAGAGGCCGTATGTGAAATGTTCCACGGGGGTCGTGTACTCGATACTGTTATCTTGCGGCAAGGTGAACGTCGGCCAAACCAAAAGATGTATTAATTACCAGTTAAAGAAACACAGTAGAAAATTAATAAAACGAGATGACAAATATGCACACCTGGTTGCGTATGTCATTTTGAGTGGTTGTGATACACGATTCTCCGAGACAAAGATTCTAAGCAGAAGCCCAAGAAAAACTGCATATTAAGTGTTATAGGCTTTTTTCATAGAAAAGAAATAAGGGTCGTTGTGTAAGCGCCCCTTCGCTATCTTCGTTCGCAAGAGAATCCCAGTTTATGGATTCTAGGCTGTGAGACGATAAACTGTCTTGATAGTGTATGCTTTTGGCCTTCTATGATGTTAATGCGTGCATGTCCCCCATTTATATATTCAAGCCTTAGTGCTATGAATGAGTCAGTTGGAAGTGAGGGCTGTGCATGCTTGATGCCTGGTTGTGTGAATGTGTCTTGTTTTTGCACTCAAATTAATTTTTTTGAAATAGGCGATAGTGCTGTGGCCACGGCTAGTACTCAGAGCGCTCACTAGGTGGTGGTGGCGCTCTTGCACTCACACAGCTAATACTCGAATTGCTCACTAGAGTGTGCTCTAGTGCGATAAGAAACCGCTAGAGGCGTAGCTATAAAATTTGTTTGCTCTTGGTGCGCTTCCTCTTTTGCTGACAGATAGATGGACATATAGACAGACAGGCAGACAGAAAAAGAAACAGGCAGACAGACGTGCACAAAGACAGGCAGATCCCGTGGTGAGAGCCAGTGAAGCTTTGCCCCACTCATCATCATTCACTCTGGGGATATGCTGTTTTGCCAGAAAATCATGTCGCTCTGTGTTAGACAGATGCCATGTGGATTTTTCGTGGCTTAGTGGATGTGTTGGTGTGCGACTTAGTTCGGATTGCATTGAACAAGAACATTATCATTTTTTTTCTGCTTCCAATGTCATTTCAAGTAATGTTGCCTCTATATATTTTAAAGGTAATCGTGTTGGGCAACACTCCACAGTAGAGCGATGGCAGAAGCCGCTGGCCAGCGAAACTGGACGATCAGCTGAGTCCAGGTTCTCTTTGACGGACCCAGCTTGCTGAGTATCAGCCGCTACAAAGCCCTGGTCTGAGCTTCCCAACAGCGAACTCCGCAGCAGTGCTGTAGATATAGTAAGTTTTGACCATCGCCATTAAAAGCGCACTACTGTAACGAGGCAATACAACCATAAAAATGTAATAGTGAAGGGGCTGCTGTTTGTGCGCTTACTGAAGGGTTTAGATAAGTTTTTAATGTTCTTTATTTAGTGCTTCGTGAGAGGATGGCATTCAAGCTTCCTACGGCTACCACCCCTCGGCATAGGATATATCAACGTATTCTTGCATATCTGTTTCATTGACTCGATCACACCTTGTGGTTTCCCAAGCCCACAACTGCACCGGCCAGCACTTAAAACTTAAAAGGTGCGAGATGACTTGTCACGACCGCCCCTTTGGCACGCTCGCGTTTGAATCGCCGAGTACGATATGGAACACGCCTTGCTTGCGCGGGAAAAGCGTCGTCTCAAGATGACAAGACAGCTACAGGGAGTGCTTTACAGTACAAGTCCGCACCATCGAGTGTTCGCATTTCTAATGAAGTATGCAACGCAATAGCACACATTTATGGTACGAAAGCGACGTGCATATCACCTTCATTAAATGAGCCAATTCAATCACATAACATCTGTGTGTGTATAATTCAGGCAAAGTAGTCCCGGAGTCGGAGTCGCATTAATTATTGTCAGATATGTATTGTAGTTTGGGTACTTATCGAAACACACTGCGCAACAACATAGCCCTCAAACATAGCCCCCAGTGTTGAAACACTTTCTGTGTTGACCTGCACTACGTTTGACATCAGCCCGTATGTTCAGTTCAGTTCAGTTCAGTTTATTAACCTTAAGGGCTTCCCGAAGGAAGCATTTCATAAGGGGTGGGTTACAACTTCTCACGTAGACATTTCATATTGATTAGTTATATGCTGCTGAAACAATGATGGGCAGGTGATGGCGGCAACGTCAGTAGGAAGGCCGTTCCAGTCTTTGGCAGTTCGGGGGATAAACGAGGCGGAGAAGTGAGCAGTCCGGGCACGTGGGCGCGCGACCTGCTGCGGATGACTGGTGCGGTGGGAAATGCGTGCAGCGGTTATAATGTATGGCGCTTGACTGAGGGTGCCGTGAAAGAACTTGTGAAAGAGCATGAGACTGGAAATACGTCGACGATCACAAAGCTTAATTAAACCGGAATCTGCCTTAAGTGCTGAAATGCTGATATTGTACGAGTATTTTGAGTGAATGAATCAGGTAGTGCGATTTTGAACAGCTTCAAGTAGGTCGATAAGATATGATTGATGTGGGTTCCAGATGGCCGATGCATACTCCAGTTTTGGTCTCACGAGGGATTGGTAAGCGATTGGTAAGTATTCCCTCCATACAGTGACACAAAAAATATGCGGAATAGGCTGATTTGGGCACATCACATTATCGGTAGCAAATGCTTAGTTGGAGCAATGAAATGAATGGAAATGGATGGGAAGCCCTACCGAGGACGATTTTTGGTGCTATAATAAAATTAAGAAATCCGCACTCATACAACGAAATCTGCTCGGCCAGGGCCATGTTATACTGAAATCATCCGGAAAAGGTTTTCAATCAATCAAACAATCTTTAATTTTTTTTATTGGCATTATAAATGTAAAACATAGTATGTAAATATGTAGGAGGAGGTCCCAAGGTTAGAAACAGCAGGCTGTTGCGTAGCGCGCCCCCGCCGAGGTTACGAAGGGTACCACCAAACTCGCCGCTGCCAAGGACACCGGCCGCGCCGACAGCGAAAGGGGCTCGAAGCAACGAGAGGCTTCACTGACGCATAGGTCTACTGCTGGCGACGCGCCACAGGGCTTTTTTTATAGGCACAGGGTGTATCTTTTGGGTCACCGAGGTCCAACCAGAAGCACCACTGGCCGTGATATCAGAATCTTCCAATGGGGCCCGCCGCTGGGCCACGTCATGCTCATCAAATCCGGAGCCACTGCGCGTGGTTGCACCCAAGGACGAGTGACGTTGCTGCGCACTGTGTAAGACTCGCCAGACTGGAAGGCGCCGATTGCTTCAACGGGCTCTTGGGCTGAGGGAGTTCAATGTGCGTTGCGTGACAGACCGGCGCGGCCACTTGATGATGTCGTTGAGTTGATCGCGTCAGGCGGGTTCGATCGCTGGCCTTGACACAGACTGCCTTTGCAGAGGCATTGACGTTAGGTGTGGACCCGCAGGCGTAACAGAACCCCGACCGCCAGACGCGCCGGAAAGACGGGCTACTTCTACATGGCTCAGATGTTGGGCGCGCTCGTTCCCCAGGTCCCTCCAGGTTGGCCTTGGGGGCAATGGGTAGAATGTAGCTCTAGGCTCAGTTTCATGAACACATTCATTCTTTCAGGACGGATCCCAGCTCTACTGGCTTGTCGCCACAACTTGTCAGCCAGCTGCACTCGTCTCTTCTGACGATTTTTGGTCTCAGCACTTGTCTATGGTTCTGCAACTTGTCAAGAACGTTTCGACAACAGACAACACACGACACAAGCAAGTGCCCTCGGTCATCCGACAGAACACCAGACGAAGTATAGTGCAACATATACCTAGCTACGTGTCTATCGGAATTTCATTCCCTCTACATCAAGAGGCACATGTGGGACACAAGACTTTTAAAGTAAGAATTCAAATTTTTACACGTGCAACAACGTAATGAAATAGAATACAACATAAAGTTGGCCCTTTGAGATCACTCTGGACAAGATTGCTCAGCTAAGGCCATGATGTGGATAAAATTTTGCCCCGAATCGCCAGCGAGAAACCGAAAGGTGGAGGAGGTACTAACTGAAACACACGGCTCAATGCGTCTGCATTAGCGTGTAGCTTTCCTTTTTTGTAGCGAACATCAAAGTTGTGCTGTTGCAGTATCATACTCCACCTCAGCAACCGGCCACTTTTAGGCGGCATGTTATTTAACCAGGTTAGAGGACAGTGGTTCGTTTTGACCACAAACCTCGAACTGAAGACATAACAGGCTAGCTTTTGAATGGCCCACACGAGGCAAGCGCATTCCTTTTCAGAGGTACTGTATGCCTCTTCCCTGCAGCTGAGTTTTCATCTTAAATACAAAACAGGCCTTTCGTTACCAGCACCGTCTTCCTGGCACAATTATAACTCCCATGCCGCGATCACTCGCGTCGCATTGAATCACAAATATTTTAGAGAAATTGGGTGCCATGAGAATGGGCTTTTTGCTTAGGACCTGTTTCAGCTGGCAAAATGCATTCTCCTTTCCTGAGTCCCATACTACTTTAACTGTCTTGGACTTTCGAAGTGCATCAGTTAGAGGGCTGGCAAAGCTAGAGTAGTTTTGCACGTAATGCTTGTAGTATCCAGCTAGGCTCAAGAATACCCTGATCTCAGATTGTGTGGTTGGTCATAGATAGTTCACGACGGTGGCTACCTTAATTTCTGAAGGTCTACGCCGGCCACGCCCACAACGTGTCCTAGGTAAGACACCTCGCCGCATCCTAAGTGACATTTAGTAGGTTTTACGGTAAGACCAGCTTCTTTCAACCTGTTCAGCACGACTCGTAAATGCTCGACATGTTCTTCCCAGTTGTTTGAGAAGATGGCGACATCATCAAGATACGGCAGAGTGAACTCAGAGAGGCCATTAAGAACGCGTCCATTAAGCCTGAAAAACAAAAGGTTGCATTTTTTAATCCAAAGCTCAGCTTAAGTGGACGATACGTTCCAAATGGAGAAACAAATGTGGCATAGCGGCTAGTGCGCTCCGTAAAGGGGACTTGCCAATACCCTCACACGAGGTCTAACGTGGAAATATAACTATACTGTGACACAGTTTCTACCCTCTCCTCTAGGTTTGGTATCGGGTAAGTTTGGTCTCGAGTTATGGCGTTAAGACGCCGATAATCAATGCATGGCCTCTGATCTTTTTCTGGCACTTGAACCAATATTACAGGGGATGTATAGTCACTCTCGCCCGGTACTATAACTCCCAACTCCAGCATTTTATCGATCTCCTCTTTTATGATCTGCTTTTGCACGGAAGAACATCGATACGGCTTGCTACGGATTGGCTCTTCACAAGTTAGCTCGGTATCGTGTTCAATCACCGTCGTGCTTCCGGGACGGTCCGAAAACAAGTCTTTAAACTCTGAAACAATCCTTCTCAGGTCCTCCTTCTGGACTTCACTTAACCTAGGCTCTAGATTCAACTACTCTAAGATTACCTCGATCCCCTTTCGATTTCATCACTAAAGGTCAAGATTTCTGCTCTCTCCTCCTCTGAAGCATTCAAAAGCAGATTTACGACCGCTTGACGTTAAACGTGTGGTTTTATCAAGTTACTGTGGTAAATTTTGTTCGGCCGCCTTTCTAATTTCACTTCATAATTAATATCAGAAAGCTTTGATATTACTTTGGCGGACCTTCCCGATGAACCTCAAGCATGTTCTTTTTGGACGGCCGCAGCAGCATTACCTGACTACCTACTTAAAAGGGGCGCTTCTTCGCCAATTTTTCGAAGTACTCCTTCGACAACACTTGTGCAGCCTTCATGGGGGTTTCCACAAGATCTTTCATTTTTTCAAGCCTCTGAAGGAGGTCTAGAATGTACGCAACTACATTAGGGCCCTCATACAATCCCTCCCAGGACTCACGTAGCATTCGCAATGGTGTTCTCACACTCCTGCCATACACAAGCTCTGCAGGGCTAAAACTAGTGCTCTCATGAAGAGCTCATCTCAAAGCGAACATAGCTGGAGGAATACATGCTTCCCAGTCGCATTTGTGCTCGTAGCAAAGAGCTCTCAGTATTCGTTTCAGAACAGAATGCATATGCTCTACCGGATTAGATTACGGGTGATGAATTGAGCTGTGTACTACTTTTTTTCCACATTTATCCAAAAAGGTAGAAATAAGGCAGCTGATGAAGCCACTACCATTGTCGCATTGGATTTCAGAAGGAAATCCGGCGCGTCCAAGTATAGATAGCAGTGCATCCACGACATGAGGTGAATTGAGCTCCTTGAGTGGTATCGCTTCTGAAAATTTTGTGGCTATGCAGAGGGCCGTCAGGATGTACCAACAACCTTGCCTTGACTCTGACAATGACCGGACGATGTCAGTTACTAGGCGCCGAAAAGATTCTGTGATAATTTGCAAAAGCTTCATGGGTGCCTTCCACTTGTCCGTCGATTTCCCCGCTCTCTGACGAGTGTCACATGAGCGTACAAAGTCTTCGATATCCTTCCAGCATTTCGGCCAATAAAATTCAAGGGAAACTCTAGCCTTGGTTTTTTTTATGCCGAGATGCCCTGCCCATGCGTTTTCATGTGCCAGTTCCAATAGTTGGCGACGATACTTTTGTGGCACCAAGAGCTGCTCATACTTGCTACCTTGCGCATTTGTGTAGCTCCAATAGAGGAGCCCTGCTTTTTCAAAAAAAAGAAACACTCCTTTTTTCGCAAGTTTACGCTTTCCATTAGCGCTTTAATCGAGAGGTCCTCACGCTGCTCTCAAATGAGCGTATCTCGGTCAACTCTCGACAGCTCACTCCAACTTTCAGCTACAGGCGAGAGCGTTGCACCCCTCTCGCTCTGACTGAATGGCGCCATGTCGTCTCCTCCGCAGATAGAGACCGCACCAGTCGTTTCGGCGACGGGCCGCTTGAGTGACTGCTCAAATGACTCACACGCAAAATTTCGTGTCTGAGGTTCCGTCAACTCGCCGCCAAGGTCACACAGATCTGCTGCTTTTGAACTTGTTTCATTGAACAAGATCAAGCTCCCGCGAAGGCTTCCGCGCTTGCGATCCCGTGAGGGCCATGTACGCTATGTTGGAAAAGAACGATTTACCCTGCTCTTTTGAGAAGCTGCTCTGAGTGTTTAGAGAAAAGATAAAAAGAACGATCTAGAAGCGCTGCAGACACAGCCGCTTTGGTGCGAAGCTTACCAAACGGGCCCTCAATGACAATTGTAGCGATTGGTAAGCAAGCACTCTGCTCCTCGACGACTTGTCTGATCCATGCCCATTCTCCTGTAAAGTCATCCAGAGGCACCAACGAATGATGGACAACGTCCATAGTTGCCGCTGAGTCTCAAAGGGCTCGACACATTCTCCCATTCATACTAATTTCTTGGAGATATGGCTCCAAGAATCGCCGCATTTTTTTTTCCTAATCTCGAATTGTTCAAACTTTTGCTTACAGTTTATCGCGATGTGCCCTTCCTTTTTGCAGTTGTAGCAGATTAGCGGCTTCCGTGATTCAAACTCCCGTGTGGTATCAGTGCGTTGTTTGGGAACGTCATTCGATTTCTCCGCTTCCGTTTGCCCTTCCCCTACAGTGTCCTTCGTAAGAGACGGGTCCTTCTTGAAATTAAGGTTCGGAGCGGGTTTCCGTTGATCAGGTTTCTTTGAAAATTCCTCTTTCCTTTCATCCTTTTAAATGCGCACTGCCATGCTATGCAACTCTCGGCGAGTATAATACTCCTCAGCTAACTCTGCTGCCTTGTTTAGCTGTACTTCACCAAGTTTGCACCAAGTTTGTCCTGAAGCCAAAGCTTGACATCCTCCTCGATGCAGCGGTACAATTGCTCCAATGCAATGCATTCTACCACTTTATCGCGATCGACATAAACACCTTTGCCCTTGAGCCATTCAATTAAATCGGCTTTAAGACGAAACGCGAAGTCAACATGTGACTCATTCCCCTTTTTAGCATGCCGGAATGTCTGCCTGAAAGCCTCTGGTGACAACTTATAACGTCTCAAGATCACTCCTTTAACCTTGTAATAGCTCTCAAATGCTTCCCTCAACAAGCACATTATTATGTCGGACACTTCTCGGGAAAGAAAAGCTAACAGGTTTTGCGCCCAAAGAGACTGCTCTAAGGCATTTCGCTTACAGACGTGTTCAAACTTCACGAGATACTTCGCCATGTCCTCGCCTACTACGAACGGTGGCAGTTGGTCCCGAATTCTATAACCGCTGACCTGAACTGTCACAGAAGCTACACTAGGTGCCTGCGAACACTGTAACATTGCCAATTTTATTCGTTTCAACTCGAGGCGCTCCTGTCTCTTGGTTTCCTCGCGCTTGCCACATTCTCGCCTTTGAGCCTCCTCGCGGCATACTTTCATATCCGCCCAGGCCTCATAGACTTCCTCAGCCGACACTCCTTCATCCTTCATGATTTCAAGGATCGCTTGCTTTCGTTTCGCACGGCCCAAAGTAATGCCAAGTTCCTTACAAATTTTGATGAGTTCCTTCACTTTAAGGTTCTCCAGTGTTCACACTAACCTTTTGCTATTTGCCCCTGTTAAAAATCTACTTGCCGTACCCACTATAAGTCTACTAGCAAGACACGCAAGCAATTTTTAACAATGCCGTGTTTACACCCTCTTCATTAACTTTGGTTTCAAAGCTCTTCGAATTGGCTTGAAATGATTAAAACTCACTCTATAACGCTTCACACAGACTTTCTCTAAAGTACTATAACCTGTGCTAGAGTAGTCTGCTGAACTGAGGGGAAAACATCAGGCACTCACCGCATCGATGTCGCTGACGTCGGCCAATCCCACCGCTGCCAACCACTGTTATGAAGTGCGCCGCCACCGAGGTTACAAAGGGCGCCACGAAACTCGCCGCTGCCAAGGACACCGGCCGCGCCGACAGAGAAAGGGGCTCGAAGCAACGACAGGCTTCACTGACGCATAGGTCTACTGTTGGCGACGTGCCGCAGGGCTTTTTTTACAAGCACCGGGTGGATCTTTTGAGTCGACAACGTCCAACCAGAAGCGCCACTGGCCGTGATGTCAGAATCCTCCAATGGGGCCCGCCGCTAGGCCGCGTCATGCTCATCGAATCCGGAGCCGCTGCGCGTGGTTGCACCCAAGGACGAGTGACGTTGCCACGCGTTGCGTAAGGCTCGCCAGACTGGTAGGCGCCGGTTGCTTCAACGGGCTCGTCGGCTGAGGGAGCTCGCTGTGCGTTGCGTGACAGACCGGCGCCGCTGCTTGATGACGTCGTTGAGTTTATCACGTCAGGCGGGCTCGATCGCTGGCCTTGACGCAGACTGCGTTTGCAGAGGCATTGACGTTCGGTGTGGATTCCTAGGCGTAACAAGGCAGGACCTCCTATGTTAATACCATGGTGTAAGAATAAGTTAGATGATGACACTGCGCCCTTGTTTGCCACCTGGGCTGTTTCTGTTTGATGCGACGGACAGCGCTTGGAAAGAGAGGACCAAGGCGCTCACAGGTGAGTGACTCGATCCGCGTCTGGAAGGTTATTGCTGCGAAGCCTCACTGGTTTATTATGCTCGACATACAGATGTACATGGATATCGATAATTTACGACTCTGACTCTGCTGTAATGAATTCGATTTCCTAATTTTACATGCTGCTCATTTGCTAAGAGTGCTTGTGTGAGATAAATGCATAGACAGCAGCTAACGTTGGCCTGCGGAAATCAGTTGCATTTTGATGTGAAAGCACTTAAGATCTCGTTTCATTTAAATTCTAATGTCGGCAGTGTCGGCGTTGGCATCTTTGGTTCAGAACAAAAATGTAGCATTGTTTATGGCAGAAAATTTAAGGTGTTTGCAATAAGGATAGCAGCCCGAGGGCAAAGGCGGGCTAGCTATTAGAAAGGCAATAGTCTGCGTGTGTATGTGTGTGTGCATGTGTAAGAGCAAGCACGCGCGGATATCACCTTCATGTTCTGTTGCCCTGCAAAATGAATGAAAAACTTCTTCACAAAACTTGCAACTAATATATCGGGAAACTTGCATTCATTCTATTAAAATTGACACGCTACCATTGGCAGTCTTACTGTTTGCTTCATGCAGATTTAGGCCTCTGGCAGTGTACGCACCATGATATGGGGGGGAAAACTTTATTGGGTCCCGAAAGTCAACAGTTTAACTCATACCACACCCATGTCGGGACTGTTGGGCCAGTGCCATCAGCCATACTTTGTGCTATTTTATTAGGCCATTTGGAGTTCAACTTGATGAAGTGCTTATGAGACAGAAGAAGAGAGCACACTACCTAGAGCAGTATATCTTGTGCAGCTCGACCCTTACGCCAGCGACGCGGGATGCCGACAATTATGTTCCGCATTTGATGAGGCATCTAAGAATATCCAAGGTTGATAATCAAAAGGTGTTATATCATAAGTACCGTGGTCGGAAGTGCACCTGCAATTTTACAAGATGGCGACGGTGAAGCGCCAGAGACATCCAAAAAACGAGAAAATCTGGCTTGACCAGATCAAGCATGGAAAACTAATCACAACGTCTGCATCACAGAATCAGTATGTACAAGGATTTCTGTTCACTGGTTACTCTACATTTAATTTTGCTTGGTCCAACTAGGCATAGATCAGGCAGCTCAAAAATGTGGCATCTTTCAATTTAAAACAAGAAATTACTTTTCTGGCGTGGTAAAAAAACTGAGTTGGTAACGCATAAACCAACACTATCAGTGTTGTGTTGAAAAGCATCCTTCTTTTTATGTGGAGGAGGCCCGTCGCTGCTGAAGTCAAAGTGCAACCTTTTGCATGCGTGCCTGCTGATTCATCATCATTCTGTGGAACTGTCTCTACGCGCAATAAATTTGGTGTTCTTTCAGCGGTCGTGTCAGGCACTTCAGACGCAGTTTAACCTTTTGGCCCCCGTCGCTTCCAAAAAGTCAGCAGTAGAGCCAGCTGTTTTCACTGAGCTATCTTTTCCTTTTTTTTCCTACATGATCAGGTATTTTGGACAGCCCGGTAAAATGGCAGACTCAGCATCTGAAGTGAGCATAGGTTTTTTTGGTGCGTGTAACAGGAGGTTTCTCTTGTATTCTGCAGGATGTGTGGCATACATCGCTTCTTCGGGGAAATGCTTCGTGCACATATGGTCAGTAGTCTGCAAGGCTCTGTCAGCTTTCGGAATTGCCCTTTGCCACTTATCAAAACGCTCTAGTTTACACGGCCTTGAAAAGCTTTACACGCACCGTACAAATCCGATACCCCGACTTGCCATTAAGGACAAAACACCACTTGCCCATTTTTAGGCGCAGCCAGCAACAAGGCCACTGACGCATACTTGGAGTCACATTCAGCGCCGAGATATATGTGCTTTGAATCAAAAAGCACTAATCAGCTGAACAAGTGCACTGGCACGGTTCACAGACACAGAACGGCCCGTTTCTAAATCGCAAAATCCCATACACTCATAAGCTTTCAGGAAGATGCTCTCTGGCGAGTGTATTTCATGATGAACTCCATGCCATACAGTAGGGCCATCTCAACTAGCACGACAGCAAGTACTCGTAGCTCAAGGTCATCGGCGAAAGCAATCTTTCCTCGCATACTCCTTACGCAGAGTGGCGAGTGTCAGCACCTAACCTATTCTTACATCGTAGTTAACACAACGGAAATACTAAAATAAGAACACTGTAAGAGCAACTTTATTTTATATACTACAAGTACAGAGGACATTATAAAATATTCAAATTGGCACTTTAAGAATTGTATACAAACAAGGCAATTATAGGAAATTGACAAAATGCAGCAGTTGTACATTGAATAAATAATTTTTCAATTTTCCATTATAAACATGAAAATGCATTACATCTTTCAGATCACGTGATAGAGAATTCCATAACTAAATTGATGAAAAAACAATGATCATGATAGACAATTTCATAATGAAATTGATAATAAACAATTTCCATAATTGGTGTAAATTATCTATAATTAGTGTGAACTTTATGCAATTAAAGTTATTGTAGACCGGGAACTGAATTTTATTGTGATTACAAAACAAGGCTCCCTCGCCCGCCCTTATCTAGCGGTGGCAAAGAGGGGAGGATCGTACACATTCGCTGGCCTCGGGCTTTACGTGGAACGATTCTGCTGCAGTTACCGGGCGCACAAAGGTCACTGCAATCATTGCAGTCTCCGTTAGCAAAAAGCGCACGCTTTTCAGACTCAGAGAAACAACAAATGAGATGTCAATTCGCATGCATCCGTACCTGTGAGTACATTTCGTGCGTGATTTGTGTGCGTGAAACGCAGGGCACATTTTGATCTCCTTTCCATTCTACGGCGTGACCTTTCAAATTGTTGCTATCGTGTTCATTGCTTCGCCTTTGTGGCAAAGCTGTGACTTTTTTTACAAACAGATTTAATCTGTTGGTGAAATTTCAAATGCGTGTTCTCATAACTCAAATAACTTATGATCACCTGAAGCAATTGCTAATGAGTTCGCACAGCGGTGAGGAAATAATGTTGTTCTTTGGTGAATGAAAAAGTATAAAACAAGTTTTGATAGGATTAATCAATTATCTGTTATTCTTGCATCAGTCAACAAGTGAATTAAGGTCAGCTTGATGTCCAGAAACGAGAGTAACAGAATCCAGGTGATGAGAAAAAAAGATTCCTGTAATCCGCTGAAAGAAAAAATGAAGAATAATTGAGGCAATGTGGTAAATCATTTATGTATATTAAATATAATAACTGACCCAAAATGGAACCTTGAGAACACCTCTGTTAATGGGGGTGGAAGTGGATATAAATTTATTGACTGAGACAACCTAAAACCTATTAAGAAGAAACCTCTTAAATAGTGTTAATGCAGAACCAGTAATGCTTAGGGCTCCATTTTGCAAAACGGGATGAAATGGTGAATACTATCCAATGTTGTAGTAAAGTTGACAAAGACAGTAAAGTAAAGTTGACAAAGCTGGCTTGCGATGTCAAACGCTTGCAACAACGCCGGGCCAAACAATAAATGCGTGGTTCTTGAAGGAGGGAAAAATTACAGCATATCCACGGAGTGAACGATGATGAGTGGGGCGAAGCTTTGGAGGATTTTATCAGTAAAGAGGGAATCCGTCCGTCTGTCCATTCATCTGTCTGTCCGTCTGTCTGTCTGTCCCTCCATCCGTCTGCCTGTCTTTCTGCCAGCCTGTCGGTCTGTCACACTAGCGCCACCTGTTGAGTCATCCATAAACTAGGCAGTCGCAAATTGGTCACAACAGAAGGACAAAGCCACTGCTTCAGAAGCTTCGCCTCTGAAAGGCAACTAATTGTTTTAATGCGAATGCATTTTTTAGGCTATGCAGGCATCGGGCTGTGTACGCGTTAGCGGCCGCGTGCCGGCAGGTGTTATCTTTCTGCTCTTACTCCCTCTCCCATAGCAACACCTGCTGGCACGAGCGTTTATGCTCACCCCTAACCACAGGAGCATGTGGTGCGAGAGAGTGCAGGTGAGGGTAGGTGCAGTGCTTCACTGCTCCTCTCCCCGTTCACTATCTGTCCACCTTGCAACCCACTCTCCCGTCCACTCGTGCCTCACTCTCAACTGTTCACTGGCTGGGCCCCTCTCAAGAACATCCAGAAATGTGTGGCACATTGGCTTCGGCTGCGACTGCCTGTGGTTCGAGAAAACCGCTGTGATTTAACGCATTTCACCGCCTATTCCACTCTTCCGTGAGTGTGATCATGCGAAGCACAATGTGCGGCATGTGAAATAAACACTGGTAAACCCATTCCAAGCGTGTGTCTAATCTCATTAAGAAGCACGAACATGTTACCAATAATTGTGAAAGGCTTCGGTGCCACGTCAGGTTGAACCTGCTACTAAACACTGGGGCTGCAAGTTTCAGCGTTTGCTGGTTAGCCATTTTTATGGGGTTCTTGGGCGGGGATATTTTTCCATTAGTTTTTTCAAGACTTTATCAAACACTAGCACTGCTTTCACAGCTTTTCATTGATCCAGGAAAACACTGTTTTCGAAACAGCGGGCAAACTTGGCTTAAGATAGGAGCAACAAAATACCTTACAAGTTTATGTGTTTTGAGTGGGTGCTGTCTAACGCAGCTCCGGTACCTTATAATTCTGAAATTGACTATACAGCCTCATGAAATGCCATAAATAGGGCACGTGAATGACCAAAAACTGGTTTGTTTTCCACCCACCCAACATTGGGCATATTGATATCGCCGCCTATAAGATAGTCGTTGTTTATTGTAGAGAGAAACATGGAGAGGGATCTGGAGGACTCGGGTGATGCGTAGGAAGGGGAACAATAAAAAGAACCAATTTTCAGAGACTATCCAGAGTTGTTGTTTATTGTAGAGAGAAACATGGAGAGGGATCTGGAGGACTCGGGTGATGCGTAGGAAGGGGAACGATAAAAAGAACCAATTTTCAGAGACTATCCAGTTTTAAAATTGATATTGCACCAAATCGACTCGGAACAATCAGATGGGGTTAACACGGGAGACGACTGTACGTACTAATGAACAAGAAGAAAGACACCACCACCATGTGCGTTGCGATCAGAACGTTGGACTTTGTGAAAACCAGGTTGAAAAACTTCCGAGCTACCAACAGATTCCTTACTAAAGTTCTTCAAACCATACCTTACCAACAGATTCCTAGAGCCAGGATTCCATGCCTATAATCGCATTAGGTTTGACTGAAGAGGTCAAAGAAGCAAATTCATCGGTCTTGTTTTTTTATGCTTTAGCAGTTAACGACCAAAATGGTACGCTCAAAAATTGGATGAGCAGAACGCCTTCTGCCGACACACAGCTATGAGGAAACATTGCTCCGGCACCACCCCTCTTGCTATTTTCACCATTCAACCACGATATCCTGCGTGCTATCATAAACAAAGCTTTTTTTTATCAGCAAGGAGCTTATCGTATCGAAGTTTGAAAAGGCAGTTCAGCATTCTTGCGTGTTTCACAAGAGTGAATTATTTTTGTTCAACAAAATTGTGTGGTCGCGTGACCACCCTTCACATGTGCCGGCAAAAAAAAAAAGTTTGGTGGGAACAAATGCGTATAGAACCTTCAAACTGGGCATGGCGACATATTTGGTTTTAAAGCATTATGTTCTAGTTGTTCTTTCATGTGACGTCACAACTAAAACCATATATATTTCTACAACCTAAATAGGCTTAGCAAGAAAGCACCCGAATTCAGGCAACTTTTGTAAACACTGCGGCAACATTCCAGCCGCAAAACTTTTCTTGCTTTTCTACCAGTTGACGCACCATCTGCCAAAAATATTTTAAACATTTCCAAAGAAATATTTATTAAGAAAAATCCTTGCAAAATCGACAAAAAGTGACTTTTTGGTGAGATTCAATTGTAGATAAGCATCAAGGATGTCGTGCTAAATGTACGTGAAACAATTCATGGGATTCAATGCATTTTTTAATGTGAAAACTTTTATTCCTGTAAATTTCGTTTAAAACGAAAAAAATTATTTTGATGTGCGCAAAAAACGTCAGCGGTGTGCATTGGCAAAGTGAGCACATATGCGCGGCTGTCAGTCTTCTTGTCATCTGGTCGTCTGTTATATTTCTCGTCTGCCGCAAAGCAGACGGCAGCAAGTATATAAACACAATGAGACAATTTCAAGCCACTTTTAATTTGCTTTTGCGTTGTAGGAAAAGAAAATGTGCCTTATCCTCGTCTTGGGGAATTTTCGTTTTGTTCTGCTTACACGTCTGTTTTCGCATTTGGCAGCACAGCGAAGTTTCTGCGGCGAGTGAGTGAACGCTGACGGGGGACGAGGTAATCTTCGGGCTGCTATTATTATTTTAAGCAGAGTTCTAGCTTACAAGTGCTTGATACGCTGTAGTAGCCGACAGGACTTGGTGCCACAACTTGAGAATGAATGAAGAAATGCAAAGTTCTCTGAAAAGCTTTTCTGAGCCTCCGCGCTCGGAATTTAAAGGTGAGAAAATGATGCTAGAATGAACTAGTATTTTATAAGGGCACTGTAATTCAGCAAGATAGGGTGTATGAAGCCTAATTCGCTGTGTTTTTTATGCTTGGATCATCATATAAAATGCATCTTATATGAGTATATAGAGCATGCACAATTTGCGAAATTACTGATGTTTGCTTACATATTCCTTTAGAGTTCGGTATATGATCATGAGATATTCTTGAACCTTTGCTACCACGAGCAGGACCACAGCGCTATTACAGGAGTCCGGGTTTGGCACAACCCTGGCGTCTCGGCAACCCACATCAGCGGGAACGCGTCATTGAGACCCCAGTCCGCAACAGAAGAGAGACATTGCTATACTCCCTCCCCTGGCATTGGTTGTGAACATTAATTTTTTTTTTGTCTTTAGCAAAATTTGCAGAAATAAAATTTTCTACATCAAAAGAAAAAGCTTTGGATCACATAATGTACTGTCTCATGTATTTTTAGCATCATGGCTTTGATGCTTAATTTACGATTGAATATCACCAAAAAGTCCCTTTTTGTTAATTTTGCAAGGATTTTCCTTCATAAATGTTTGTTTATAGACGTTTAAAATATTTTTATCAGATAGTATGTCAACTGGTAAAAAGCAAGAAAAGTGTTGCGGTTGGAACGTTACCGCAGTTTTTAAAAAAATTGCCTGAACTCTCGTATTTTCTTCCTTCTTTGCTAATCCTATCTAGACCGTATAAATAATATGGGGTTTTAGTTGTGGTGTCGTGTAAAAGAACAATGACAACGTGATGCTTTAATACCAAATGTGTCGCCATACCCAAACAGACGGTTGCATACACGTAATTTATTCCCGCCCAACTTTTCCTTTTCGCCGCCACATTTGAAGGGTAGTCACATGACCACACAATATTCTGACCAAAAATACTTCACTAAAATCACTCTCACATAGTTACCTTTTAGCTTAATTTTTTTCATCAGAATCGCTGGGGGTCGATTTTTGGGCTGAGGCATTACACTTGGGATGACCCTATTATCATGAAACCCCCTCACTTCTACGATTACACTATGCTGACGGGCCCACTGTCTTCAACGATAGTACTTTAGTGTATATAATGCTGCGCTTGAAAGACACACACTAGAAATGAGTTGTGCCCTGTTGTTATATTGCCTCTTCTTTTGTCTGTGCCTTTTATGTGCAACGTTATACCCACTAATGGCAAACCAACAGGCCTAAATAGCAACCTCAGTGAACGATAGTACTGCGCTGACGGGCCCTGTTACTGTCGTCACGATTTCACTACGCTGACGGACTGCCTCACTCTAACGATAGTACTGCGCAGAGGGGCACCCCGTCATTGTAATCACTGTCATTTTGCTGATCTTGCTGAAGATTGACAGGTCACCGATGTCACTTTCAAAAAGGCTGTCACACTTGTTTGTTTTTTCTGGGGGATTGGCCAAGAATGCGAAGTTTTGAATTTAAGGTGTTACTTGAAGAATGTTAGATGATTCAAAAAGTAAACGAAATGACAATATATTACGTAAAACATTAAGTTAATACTGCAAGTACTACTCTTGTGAGCTTGTATTTAGACAGCCGTAATAACCTGATTGGGACAATTTTGAAGAGATTAATTAAATTGTACTTCACTTTGACAACAAATAAATTTAAATGCCAGATTAAAATGGTACTGGTTCATTTGTTATAATGAAATCACACACTGCATCAAAGGCATTCTTGTAGTAGTGTACCAAGCCTGAGGCCCCGAAGCTTAAAACAATTTCTTCAGTTAAGACTAAGCCAATCAATGAAAGTAGAGTAATGAAAAGTCGGGTTCTAATCCCCCCGAGAAACCAACTTGTTCTCCTCCTCTCATGGCTCATACCTAATGGAGAGGATGGGCCGTGTAGTAGGTAAAATTTTTCCCGGTATTCTCATATAAGCTAGTTAATAGTATTGTAGGGAACTTTGCGAACGACGACGAAGCAGCAAGAAACGGCAAACCACAGTGTTGGTGCACACGCGCGACCCGAGCTTGCTCTTGTTTTATATTTTCGGCCTGTTGACGTTTGTCGCTCTTCTGGCGTTCCTTGGCCTTCCAGTAGGTCTATACATAAATAAACTACGTGACATCTGGTGGAGGTGTGTGGACTCCCGTACAAACCTGGAACTTCGCTCCCGTAAGCTTCCCCCTCTGCGTGACAGGAACGGCCACCGACAAACATCCAAACATCCCACCTGGAGACGCCTCTCCAGGTGGGACCTTCAATCGTCCACGTCACTTGCGGCGCCGTGTATTCTCAACGAGACCCTCCTATCTTCACGGGCTCCACTGAGTCGGACGTCGAAGATTGGTTGGCGAGGTACGACAAAGTCGGCGCAAGTAACAAATGGGACGACCCAAGTAAGCTGGGATACGTCACGTTCTATTTTGCGGACACCGCGCAACTGTGGTTTAACAACCACACAGCTGACATTCCTACGTGGTCTGCATTCAAGACTGCTGTTACGGACGTCTTTGGACGACCTGCGGCACCCAAGCTTCAACCTGAGCACCGTCAGACGAGACCTACACGGGCTACATTGAAGATGTGTTGCATCTATGCAACCGCGTCAACTCTACCATGCCTGAGGAAGAAAAAATCAGGCACATTTTGAAAGGCATTGGCGACGGCACCTTTCATATGTTGCTCGCGAGAAATCCCCCCACAATTGCTGTGCTCCTTTTTCTCTGTCAGAGCTTTGATGAGTTGCGTAGGCAGGGCGCAATTGCTCGTCAAGCCCTCACGATGCCAGACACGCTCGCAAGCTTGCACCTAGCAGCCCATCCTACCGATCAGCAGCCGCTGCTTTCGACAATCAAGGACTTCGTCCGCGAAGAGGTAGCGCGCCAGCTGTCACTGCTGCCACTGACACATGAGCCCGCGCAAGCTTTGGCACCGGACCTCCAACACGCCATTCGAACCCAAGTCGCTGAGGCCCTTCCACCGATGCATCAACAAACACCTGTCACTACGCCTTTCACGTACACCACTGTCGCTGCTCGGTCTACGCAACAGCGTATGCGGTATGCTCAACCTGCCACCCCGCCTTATTTCGTGCCTACAATCCCAATTGCTGTGCCGTATTCCTACGCGAGATCTTCAGCTCCATTTTACCGTCGCGCAGACGCTTGGAAGACGCCGGATAATAGGCCCATCTGTTTCGCCTGTGGTATCGCTGGACACGTCGCCCGCCACTGTCGCCGACATCCCCCTCCAGTTGACACCGTGGGCAGGCCAATTGCGTCGTCTAGGACGCCATCAAGGTACACCACTGACGGTCATCGACACTACGCAAACCATCGGCCACCATCGCCCCGACGACGCTCCCTGTCACCTATGCGTCGCCGACCTGCTACGGGAGAGGGAAACTGATCGCTGCAGCTCCGGAGGCAACAGCTGCATACCATTTGAACTGCTTAAGGCCTCCATCTTTCTTGCCGCAAAACGTTATCGACGTCAATGTTGAGGGGACCGCCGCACTAGCGCTTATCGACACAGGAGCCGCCGTTTCCATAATTTGTGAGACCATATGCCGCAAGTTGAAAAAGGTGACGACGCCTCTTTCGGGCCTGATGCTCCGCACGGCCAACTCGCAGTGCATAGAACCTACAGCTGTGTGCACTGCACGTGTCATTATTCAAGGTGAACTTTATGCCATTGAATTTTTTGTGCTGGCATCATGCTCCCACGAACTCATTCTTGGATGGGACTTTCTTTCGCGTCATCGGGCCGTCATAGATTGCTCACGTGCAGAAGTTGCCTTTACACCGCTGCGAACCTCTTGTTTGGTAGATTCTCTTTCTGAAGCTTACAAACTTGTCGTTGTTGCAGACACGGAAATGCACCGAAAACATCCACCCTTGTAGCCCTGACCTGTATGGCCGCTCCTGCCGGAACTGTTTTGTTCACTCCGTCTGACGTATTTACCTGCTGCCGTAGCCTATAGGTGCCCTTTGCCATACTCACCGTGGAATCCGGTGCTACTGCCATGCTCGTTGCGAACTCGCTATCGTTGCCAGTTATCTTACTTCGCGGAGAATGTTTGGGTAACATACAAGACGTTGACCTCTTGCGCCGTCTAGAGTTTGCCGAACACCCACCTCACCTCCAGCTCAATGCTATGACGCCACCTGTGGCCACACTGCCCGCGCCAGACTCATTCCAGCCCTCTGTTGCCGCTGAGCTATCGCCGACACTAAAACGCGAACTCTTGTTCCTTCTTCGAGAGTTCCGTTCTGCGTTCGATTGCGCTCAACGATCTTTGGGTCGCACAGCGAACATCACGCACCACATTGACACCGGTACTCATGCTCCCTTACGCCAACGACCATATCGAGTTTCAGCGGAAGAGCGCCGTATTATCAACGAACAAGTCGACGATAGGCTCAAGCGTGGTGTCATCCAGCCATCGCAGAGCCCTTGGTCGTCCCCTGTTGTACTTGTGCGCAAAAAGGATGGGTCTATCCGATTCTGTGTCGACTACCGCCGGCTCAATAAGATAACTCGGAAGGATGTGTACCCATTGCCTTGCATCGACGATGCTCTCGATTGCTTGCAAGGAGCAGAATATTTCTCCTCTTTAGATTTACGTTCAGGATATTGGCAAGTTCCAATGGCTGATCCTGACCGATCGAAGACTGCATTTGTAACATCTGATGGGCTGTATGAGTTTAACGTCATGCCGTTTAGTCTCTGCAACGCCCCAGCTACCTTCGAACGGATGATGGACACGATCCTTCGCGGCTACAAGTGGAAGACGTGCCTCTGCTACCTAGACGACAACGTCGTTTTTTCTCGTGACTTTTCGACTCACCTTGTTTGTCTTCGTGCTATTCTCACGTGTCTCACCTCTGCTGGCCTTCAACTTAACATCAAGAAGTGCCATTTTGCCGCACGTCAGCTCACTATACTGGGTCACGTCATCTGCAAAGAGGGTGTTCTCCCGGATCCGGCGAAACTCCGCGCCGTGGCCTACTATCCGAAGCCCAATTCCATCAAGACACTACGAAGTTTTATCGGCCTGTGCTCATACTTTCGTCGATTTGTGTGGAACTTCTCTTCCATCATCCCGCCTCTTACCAACCTGTTGACAACTTCCATAGGCATTTCTGCTTGGACAAAAAAGTGCGACGAACCTTCACCGCGCTTCGGAGGTTCTTATCACTTCCAATACTACATCATTTTGACCCCGATGCGCCTACGGAGGTACACACCGACGGCAGTAGTGTCGGTCTTCGTGCTGTATTGGCTCAACGAAAACCAGGATATCAAGAATACGTGGTGGCTTACGCGAGTCGAAGCGTCAAGAAAGCCGAGTGTAATTATTCCGTCATGGAGAAAGAGTGCCTCGCAATTGTCTGGGCTTTGACGAAGTTCCGCCCATACTTTTATGGCCGCCCTTTTGAAGTCGTTACGGGCCACCATGCTCTATGCTGGCTATAATCGCTCAAAGACCCGTCGGGGCGCCTTGGTTGCTGGGCGCTTCGCCTACAGGAATACGACATTCGTGTTGTATACCGATCCGGCCGCAAGCACTCCGACGCTGATGCGCTATCCCGCTCGCCCCTACCGGCTGACCCAACATCCTCGTCACCTTCTTCAGCTGTCATAACACCAATCGACTTCACAGACATGGCATCGGAACAACACAAAGATGTGTGGGTTTCCCAACTTCTCGCCTTTCTGAATGATCCGTCAGCTAATTTGGTCTCAAAAACTATCCGCCGTCAAGCCACACATTTTGCTATTCGAGACGACCTCCTCTATTGGCGGAATTACACGTCTGAAGGTCGGAGGTGGCTGTTAGTGATACCCAACCACATGCGCTCGGAAATCTGTACTGCTTTCCACAACGACCCGCAAAGCGCTCACGCCGGCGCTCTCAAAACGTACAACCGTCTACGTCAGCGGTACTACTGGCGCGGCATGTACACATTTGTTCGCAAGTACGTACGTGCTTGTACTGTATGCCAGCGACGTAAAGTACCACCTCAACGCCCTGCTGGTATACTTCAGCCTCTGCCTTGTCCAGTGCGTCCATTTGACCGCGTCGGTATCGACTTATACGGACCACTTCTTACGTCGTCTTCTGGAAATAGGTGGATAATTGTCGGCGTGGACCTCCTCACGCGTTATGCGGAGACAGCAGCACTACCCGCAGCAACCGCGAGAAAAGTTGCGTTTTTCATCTTGCGCAACTTCGTTCTTCGCCATGGTGCTCCCCGCGAACTTTTGAGCGACCGGGGGCGGGTTTTTTTGTCTGACGCCATTCAAGCCTTGCTCGCTCAGTGCAACATGGTTCATCGCATGACGACAGCATATCACCCGCAGACGAATGGCCTCACAGAACGATTTAATCGCTTTCTTGGTGATATGTTGACTATGGACACATCTTCAGACCAGACCGATTGGGACACTGTCCTTCCATTCGTCACATAAGCGTATAACACCGCTACGCACGGGACAACAGGGTTTTTCCCTTTCTTTTTGTTGTACGGACGCGAACCATCGTGCACGCTGGACACTATCCTTCCATACATGCCCGACTCCTTTGAGTGCACTGCAATTTCTGATGTTGCCAGGTACGCAGAAGATTGCAGACGATTGGCCCGTTCACTGACAACCGAGGACCAAGGCTACCAGAAGCTATTGCATGACACCGACCGACATCTACTTTCACGACTGGTGCTCTTGTTTGGCTCTGGATTGCACCGAGTACTCCTGGCCTTTCCTCGAAATTACTGGCACGATACCATGGGCCCTACCGCATTCTCGCCCGTACGTCACCAGTCAATGATGAGATTGAGCCTTTGACACAGTCTCATGACTTACGCCGTCGTGGCCGAGAAATTGTGCATGTGAGTCGCCTGAAGCCGTATTACGACCCCGCTATAGTGACTACGCTTTATGTCGACAGGTTGGCTACTCTTTTCACCGGGGGCCAATGTAGGGAACTATGCGAACGACGACGAAGCAGCAAAAAACGGCGAGCCACAGTGTTGGTACACACGCGCGACCCGAGCTTGCGCTTGTTTTGTATTTCAGCCTGTTGACGTTCCTCACTCTTCTGGCGTTGCTTGGCCTTCCAGTAGGTTTATATGTAAATAAACTACGTGACAGTAGGAATGAAATATTTAAAAGATGAAGAATTTAGCTAGGTATTTTTTTAGACTGACTGATGAGTTCCTCAAAGCAAAAAGAATATGTTCCGTGACTGGTGCCCAGCCCCAAAGTAGAGGTGCCAAAGAAAGAATATCCGATTATGATACTTTCGGACCCAGATTTTGAAGAGGTGATACTATGAATATTCAATGACGTGAACAAGCAACAGCTTCAAAAGTAATGACTAATGATTTCCTCCTCATTACAGAAGAGCACAGAGGAGAAAGTGCTAGACTTGTTCTATGCAGGTAAAATTTGAGGGAGGCAGCGTGGCAGTGAAATTTGGTAACAGCCACTTCCATTATTCTCGACCTTGATAAATCGCTGCACCAGCGAAATAAGAAGTGCTTATCTTCTGAAGAAGCTGTTAATACAGGGTCTGATAAACTTTTTCTCAGTATTAGTGTGTAGAATCTAGTAATCAGGATATATGTTCTGACCAGAAAAACTTGAATGACTGGCGCAAAAAGCGGCGCCTTTGCTAAAGAATCAGTCGTTTTATTTCCTAACAAAGTTTTGTGCACTATTACCTAAATTATGAGGAAGAGTGCTTAACAGCGCAAACGACAGGAGGGGACAGAAGAGACGAAACAGAGCACTGAACTGCCAACAATTTATTTCTTGCAAAAGTATTTGCTTTTATACAGTCACCAGTTGCACCACTCATGCGCGAAGCACAATGATAATGCATAAGTACATCATACCGACAAGCAAAAGAACAACTTTTCTTTATCAGTGTACTTCGGCATTATCATTGCGTTTCGCGCATGACTGGCGCGACTGGTGACTGTATAAAAGCGAAGACCTTCGCAAGAAATAAATTGTTGGGAGTTACAGCGCTCTGTCCCGTCTCTTCTATCCCTTGCTGTCTCTTGTGACTCTTTATCATGTTATACTAACACGCGCAATCTTACTGTCTCTTACCTAAACTAAATGCATACAGTTACGGTGATAATTGCAAATACTGTAATATAACTATCTAATTGTCATAAAGCTAATATTGTGGCCATAAATTCAGCTGTAAAAACTGGAATAAAATCAGGCAGTCATAATAAAAAGGGCCAGTCGAATTCAGGGCGAAATATTCCTACGCCACATTTTTCCTCAAATTTTGATGCTTGCGTTGCACTCACCACATTCGTTGGCCGATGCTCTTGTATTGTGGCCATAAATTCAGCTGTAAAAACTGGAATAAAATCAGGCAGTCATAATAAAAAGGGCCAGTCGAATTCAGGGCGAAATATTCCTACGCCACATTTTTCCTCAAATTTTGATGCTTGCGTTGCACTCACCACATTCGTTGGCCGATGCTCTTGTAACAGTTCATTTAAAATGTCGTAAGGTAATAATTTCGCATTGTTTGAAAAAATATTTCACTGATGATATCACTCACACACACCTTTCTTAGTGATTGCCCATGCAGCGAACGAAATGATTGACGACGCACTGCAGTCTTCGTTTCAATGAATACAGATCTTGTTTTTTCATGAATACAGTTCTCGACACAGTTTCTCTATGAATAAAGATTACCTAACGAACACGCACTCATGTTTGCTCACAAGCTTCGAGTGGGACATGCTGTGACCGAGCGAAGCCATCAATGATTACTGGGGCAGGAAAAAGCTGAAACGACTCTAGGAAACCAGACTACTAGAAACGGCTAGAAACAAAAGTAACTCACGGAATAAGCTTTTCAATATTAATGTGAAAAATTTGAAGCATATAACTTTATCTTTTGTTTTTATGTTTTCCTTTATGCTATGTAATATATAAACGTTAAAGTTCACAGACTACGTGCAGCGACGTTTTAAAAATGTGTATATCTGTGCGTATACATTTCGTGCGTTCTTTGAGTTCTAGCAGTGCTGTAGTTTGTCTTTTATATTCTCGTCCCCGTTTTTGTCATGCTAATCTGCGTTCAAGATTCAGCAGCATGTGGACCTTGTCAACTTGTGCTTGTCCTGTGTGTGTGTTTTAGTGCGCTCCTTCAACTTGAAAGTAGCGGGTTCCATATTTCGATCTGGTTGCCGTTCCTGTCGTGACATTCCAATTTGTTGCTATCGCATATGCGCGTGAGTCAGATTGTGTCAAGAGCATCAAATTTATGCAGATGGGGCTGGCGTGCGAGCTGAACAAGCCACTAGTGCTTCGGGAGCGGGCAGCATTTGATGCCATGGTGGATTTGCTGGCACGGAGCCAGCTGCCAGCGCGTGTTGTGCTGCACTGCTTTGCGGGTAGCAGCGACCAGGCAGCGGCGTACCTAGCGCGCGGCTGCTACTTGGGCGTTGGTGGCCAGCTATGGAAGGAACCAAAAGTCCTGCAGAGTGTGCCACCGGAGCGCATCTTGCTGGAGAGCGACAGCCCCTTCTTATGGCCCAACACACGTGCCCTGCCATCCGAGTGGCGCTCGGCGCTGCAGCCTCGTGCAGTGCGGCTGCTCGAGCGCTACTGTTCCTTTCAGCGGAATGAGCCCTGCTGCCTGCCTGCGGTGCTTGAACTGACCGCAGCTGTGCTTGGAATTGGACCCCAGGACTTGGCTTTGCGAACCACGTATACTGCACTCAGCATTTTCGGCCTTGACTAAAGAGCATTTCAATACCTGGCAGATCTGTTTTGCTTTATGCAATGCTGTGATGGCCATGTCAAGATGTGGCCTAAGTGTGAAATCAATGTGTAGTTAGTTTCGTAAATGCATGTTTAGAAAACCCATGTAATTAAAGTCACAGCTATGTTCTTTACTATGGCCTGTCTCATAATCATATCAGCTTTCGCACGTGAAACCGAGATGCTTAGTTGCTTCACGAGGTTACTACATGTAACTACATTGGTGCTTTTTCTGGAAACAGGAGACATTCCCCTGGTCCCATCCCAATTGGCCTCGGGATAATGAGTAGCAGCCTCTTGCGTGTGACGTCATGGGGTGCTTTGCTCTCAACCGCGCTGCAGCCACGGCGGCTTTTGTATGCAAATCGTATGCTTCAGGGGAAAATATTATCAAACAAACAGCCTCACAAGAATCAAGGAAAGCCTACAAGGGTTGTTTTCGAGTACAATTATCAACTTGTTTACTTAGTTCCGGAGCAAATGACAGGGCCAGAAATCCGCAGCATAACCGAGAAGTTCTCCAAAGCCACCAACCGCATTGCAGGTGAAAAATTGAGACTATGTGCGAGTGTTCTCGCTTGTTGTCCACACTTTCTGTCGTACGATACTAATTAGTTCGGGTGTTATGAAATTTCAGAAAGCGAGCCTTTCTCCAGCATCTTCAAGTATGTAAATAAAGCTTGCAAAATGTCGCGGCGTCTCATCGAGGGCGAGGTGGTATACGATACAGGTCACGTTGTTGAATGCGTCATCGAGGCTGTTAACAGAGACAAAATCACTGTCCCTGTAGTCGTCCTGCTCTGTAGATTCGTCACACAACGTCGCCCTTGTGATCGATGACAGTGAATGCTCGCTCTTCGTGCAAAGCAGCATGAGGCAAATTCTACATGTAACGTAACATAGAACACAGCATGGCAAAAGCAAGCTAGCTTCTGTTCACGTACGTGTCATAACGGGAAACATAAAAAGTTCTGCTTTGCATAAAGTTTCTGTGCTGCCTCAGGTGAAAACTTTTATGGAGTGTGCACTGAAGAGCGGCAGCAGGTATCACTTATGAATTTATGATAAGCTGTCCTATAGACGTTTTTTTCGTAGGCGCCGCCATCTTGCTAGCGGATGGCCCTTTTCTGGTCTGGCAACCCATCTGGCATGCAGGAAGTTCGCTGTTTGCATAGAAGATAAGTGTGCGGCTGGGGGATATCATTTTCTGTTTCTTTTTATGTGGTAAATTTCGACTGATGTGATGCAGGTTCTTTATAAAGTGAATCTATGAGACGTACTGAAAACGTTAAAGTCGCTGATTGTCAATTGTTTTATTACACATTGCCGCTAACGAGTCCGCTACTGTTGATGCAGTATATTTAAAGCCCCAACTTTCTGCTCGAAGAATGCGCTGTTCTTTAAGGTCTTTCTGTTGCAGAATGAGCAACAACACTTCGAGAGCATAGTGAATATCTTTCTTTAGCTGTAGTCATCCGCTTTTCTAATGAGATTTCTTTACACCAAATTGTCGCATCGGCTACTGCTCTTGCATGAAGCCGTGCGTTAGAGTGTACTGGTTCATCTTTATTTCCTGGCACTGGCGATTTTTGCTAACTGCTCACTAACTGTTGTCTAAATTGTTTCTCAACTCTGAAGGAGTTCGTCTTCATTTCCTGGCACTGGCAATTTTTACTAACGGCTAACCAACTGTTGTCTAAATGGTTTCTCAACTCTGAAGGAGTGACCGTATCTTACTCGCTTGTTTGTTTTTACAAGTGTGCACTTAAATACAGCTCTTACATCAAACAATGCTGACGGGCCTGCGTGTCCCCTTTTTATATTCTTTTTTTAATAGCCATGTTTGAGCAACTCTCGGTGCCGCGGTACTTTGACCTGCAATAAAGATAAAAATGTTGCGTGGTGCTGTTTATTAGGAAAATATTGTCATTGTTAGTATAGCTGTAGGCTGCGTACCTTGCTTTCATAGCCAAGGTTGAGCATCGGTGCCGAAGTTTTTGTGGTTCGTTCGTCCGAGTGTACCTGTAGAAGGTACGAAGTTTTTCTTGTTTAAGTTTGCAAGCCATAGAAGTCGTTTCTCTTCGTCAACAGGAAAAGGATGCAACTTCAAGAGTCCACAGCCACAAAAACTCCGCGTCTGGTGATGCACATAGCATATTTCTTCTGACTGCAGTTTCCTTTTTTCAGTGGCTACTGCATCCAAAAACAACGCAGTGGTTTCCTGATGACCAATTCTTGGCCGTCATAGCAATTAAGAAAAACAAAATCCGCAGGTTGGCCTAATACACAGCAAATCGCTCGATAACGTCACACACACACTCCAAGCCGTCGCCCGCATGCCAGAGAGGAGGAATGTGTTCATTGCCTGACCGGACCTCCTCGCCCGATGCAAACATTTATTGGGGTGCGCTTGTCTTCATGAATGGAAGATCTGCACAGGCGAGCTTACAGAGGCTTACACAGAAGTGATACAGAGGCCGTGCCGTCGGCTTCTTGTCTAAAAGCCTTCGCGGCAAGTTTTGGGACGGCACCTGGTAGTAAGTTGCCTATGCTTGTAGCCTGCGAGCAATAAATAGCTAATGTAATGATGAGGCACTCAAACACGGTTACATAACTGAAGAGTTGCCCATGTTTATTTAGGCAGGCTAAACCACCGAAAAACCGAGGCGGGTGTTTAGGTAGTTCCACCCGCTCTTCCCCAAAATTTTTAATTTAGCTTGCGTATACATGCGCACATACAAGCGCATACGCGAAATACAGAATTGAACCCTCCCCCCTTTTCCCCGAAAGCATTTTTGGCTATGCTCTTAGTGCCTATGGTAGTTAGCAGAAGTCGCCTTGAACAAAGTGCTTGCTGCACACGATCGACGAGGCGCTTTCCCATTCTGAGCTTGACTATAGTAGAAGCTCGTTAACCCAGGTCTCATGGGGCCTGTGAAAATGTCCGAGTTAACCGAATTCCGGATTATCGAATGAATCATCAAAGCAAAAGCAAAATGTACTCGGCACAGACAAACCTTTATTTCATGAAAAATTGCGTCAACTTAGTCTGTGTGACCATCGGAGTTAGTGCTAGAACGATCTTCTTCAACCCTATGTGGTGATGGTGTGCATGCTCGCTATCACGAGAACTGATGCAGAACTTCGCGACGACAGCGACAGACAGCTTCTGCGGCCTCCTTCAGGGTGCGATGTCTTGCCGACTAATCTTGAGTGTCATCATCGAAACAGTGATTTTGATCCTCTTCAAGCACATCCGATAATATTGTCACCGGTATAGAAAGGTACCTCAGGCACGGGTGCAGAAATGATGCAGACGGAATGAAGACGACGATATTGTTATGGGGCTCTCTGAATTGCCCTCTTGTCCTGCATGCTTGCATACTGTGTGCAGTGTTAGCCCACCCGGCGTTCACTTATTAAGGGGAGATGCGGGTCGAAAAATCGCGTTTTTTGCGAAAATTTCTACTTTTGAGATATTGCTTCTAAAATCACTTTTGATCATTCAACTATCATTTCCCCAAAGGTCATAGCTGAATTCAAACAAGAAAGTGGTAAAAAGTCTATCTGCGCTAGTGAAGGTAGCTGCCGAAGTCGCGAATTCACGCATCCGACGGCTATTTTTGAAAATCCGCCACTCGGCAACACGATGACGTCCGCCATCGGGGTTTGTTCGGTGGTGTAGATCAAGGCTCCTTCTAGTGTACAGGCGTCCCCCTAGTTTCGTATTTTAGTGAGGAATTTCACAAAACAGTCGTTTCCAAGTCGGTTTACAGCCAAGCTGCAGCCGCTTCGCGCATCTCTATCGGTCACATGGTACGCTACCAAGGCCGCCATTGGCTACATCTGATCGGCCTCGATCGCTGAGCGCTTGCGACGATCGGCACTTGCCGTGCGTTTCTACGTTTTTCCGAGTTCGCCATGGATAACTCGAAGAAGCGAGACTTCCGAGCACGAAAGTTTGCAAGCAAGGACAAGTACCAAGGGCGTCGACGTAAACCGAAGCGCAAAGCAGCGGGCCACTAGGCCTAATCAAGGCAGCGGGGATACGGCGGCTTGCGGGAACTTTGACGAAATCGACGCCGCGATTAAGTTCATCAGCGCATCAGAAAAAAGATTGAACAGTTCGAAAGCGAAAGAACGAAGAGTGTTTGTGGCTCTGTGAGCGGAGTATTTTGCGACATCGGCGCACTGACATCGATGGTAAGCCGTGCTGTTTGTCCAACATGCCACACCGCTGGATTCGTCGTTCGCGACACCGCAAGTAAACGTAAGGGCCTCTCTTCGTTCCTCGAGCTGCACTGTGATAACAGTGAGTGTCCCGAGTCAGTGGTTTCTGCCGCGCATAGTTCGCAGCGTGTTCTGCCGGAAAGACAGCCCACCGATGCCGGTGATGACTGGAGCTACCGAAGCGGCAGCTCGCGCGACAGCTTCGCTGTCAATGTGAAGGTAATTGTGGCTGCGCGTGCAATAGGCATTGGGCATGAACAGCTGTCGCGTTTTTGCGCTATTCTTGGACTGCCAATACCTATGCATCACAAGACTTTTATTGCAATCGGCAAAAAAGTTCATGCTGCAGCTACCAAAGCTGTGCAAGAAAACCTGGCGAAAGCGCGGATGATAACTAAAGAGAAAGTGGATGGGGCTGATGTTGCTGTCATGTATGATGGCACATGGCAAAAAAGAGGGCACAAGAGCCACAATGGCATCGGCACTGCTGTGTCTGTGGACACTAGTTTGTGCCTAGATTTTGAAGTGCTATCGAATTACTGCCTTGCCTGTAGCCGGCACCAGGACTTCGGTGATGAGGAAGAAATATGGCAAGCATTCCACACACCTGTCTGCGAAAAAAATACAGAGTGCTCCTCTCATGCCATGGAGACTGAGGCAGCTTTGCGCATATGGGGCGGGACATCCTCGTACACAACACCATTTCGCTTCACCAAGTTCCTCAGTGATGGGGACAGCAAAGCTTATACCGCTGTCGCTGAGGCCAAGGTATATGGTGAAGCTGTTGTGGACAAGGAGTGCACAAACCATGTGGCCAAGCGTCTAGGCACTGCACTTCGGAAACTGCCAACACGACTTCCACGAGGGGAAAAGCTGACAGATGGCACAATTCAGAAGCTGCAGAACTATTACCGTATTGCGATCACAAACAACAGAGGTGATATTCTGAAAATGCATCGTGCCATCTGGGCCTCATATTTCCATTCATCATCGAGCAACACAGCAGGCAGCCACCGATACTGTCCAGAAGGGGCGACTTCCTGGTGCAAGCATAGGCGAGCCGAAGCGCTTGGGGAGGCCCCACTCGACCACACACCAATCTTGACCAAGGCTCAAGGATTGGCTGTGCTTCCCATTTACAAGCGGCTCACAGATGAAAAGTTGCTGGTGCGTTGTATCCAAGGGAAGACCCAAAGCGCTGCAGAATCTTTGAACAGCAAAATCTGGTTGTTGTGTCCGAAGACTAAGTTTGCCTCCCGGACAACAGTGGAAACTGCAGCTGCTATGGCCGTGTTGTGGTTCAATAAAGGACACTCAAGCTTTGAACACGTGCTAGAGGAGCTTGGTGTAGTCCCACCAGATCAACTGATCACCCTGGGCCAATCCCGCGACCAGAGGAGAATCGAAAGAATGTCTGCGTGTGAAACAGCCGAGGCAAGGGCCCATCGGGGGAACATGGCAAAGAAAGCGCGCCTTGATGACTCCCTTCTCAAGTGGCGAGAAGGATCCACATATGGAGCAGGACAATTTGAGGTGCTCTAGCTGTGTCCCTTCTATGATATCACCAAGTTTTGTGCAAGTTGCACTGTGTAATCATGAGTAAACATATTTACAACTTTCAAATGCATTTTTCTCGATTTCCATTTTGAGGTAATTCTCTCATCTTGTGCACAATCTTTTTTAGGCATAAAATAGTCCTATCTTGATGAAATTTTGCACAGAGCTTAATCAGCCACTCTAGAATACAAGTATCTACTTTAGGTTGCATTATACATCACAGATTTTTTGTTACACGACTTGATACACTGATATAGAGATGTAAAATATGCATTTAGTACTTTTAATTTTTTTTTAATGTAGCAAATAAATTTTCAGTTTGAGGTACTTTTCTGTATTGTACTGCTCAAGTGCAGCAGAATGAGCCATTTTGCAATTCTGTGTGAAAATTTTTAGTAAGCTTTATTATGTGCACAAAAAACACTATATTTTGATATCAAAGTTGTAACTTCGAAACTACTATAGCTATCAAAAAAATAATTGCAGTTATGAAATCAGCACTGCAAGCTTTACTAACACCTAGAATTTCAAGGAGCTAGGTTATGAAATAAAAAAAAAAACCTTTTTCGAGTAGCATCTCCCCTTAAATACTCCCCATTACATATTTTTGGTGGAGGTGCTAGGTAACATTCCGACTCTGGATCTCCGTAGCGGACGTCAGATTCGTCCAGCCACGATGCCTGAAGGCAGTGCGCCGTTTGTTCAGTCTACGCCTGCTCCGTCACCTGTGATCCCTTCCCATCTTCTCAATCCAAATACATTTTGCAGCACCAACACAACTGACATTGACAAGTGGCTCGCCTTAGACGAGCGCGTCAGCAAGCAATACAGGTGGGATGAGACGCTTATGCTGGCCAACATCATTTGTTACCTGCGAGGTACTGCACGCGCCTGGTACGAGACACACAAGAAAGACCTGACGAGTTGGGACGTGTGAAAGCAGAAGCTCCGTGACTTGTTCGGCCGGTCAGTTGCTCGATAAATGGCAGCCAGGCAGGAACTCACGTCACGGGTTCAATCTTCCATCGAGTCGTATGTCACCTATATCCAAGACGTGCTCGCCTTGTGTCGGAAGGCCGACAAAGACATGACCGAACTTGACAAGGTCGGCACTGTGTTGACAGGCATAGCCGACGATGCCTTCAACATTCTGATATGCAAGAACTGTACCACCATTGACTCAATTGTCAGTGAATGTCGGCGGTTCGAACAAGCCAGAAGCAGGAGAATCACTCAACGTTTTTCCCAACTCCCGAACACCGCTGCGACTTCTTCTTGCAAAGATCCTGTGGCGCCACTTCCATTCGTAAATCCTCCAAACATCACAAGAATTGTTCGCCAGGAGCTGAAAGCCATGGCTCTTTCCGCTTATCAACCCCCTGTGCCTGACAACTCGGCCCCAATATCTCTTATTCAGGCTGTTGTGCGACAAGAGTTTGCCAACATGGGTGTCTTAGTTCCTGAAAACTCCAGCCACACACTGCAGCCCGTAAATCCTAATGCTCACTACCATACTGCCCCACTTGTTGCTGCTGCCGCATCGGTTCCGCGGCTCTCATCGCACTACCGAAATCCATCTGAGTGGCGCACACAAGCTGATTGACCGATATGCTTCTCTTGCCACCGTGTTGGCCACATTTCCCGCCACTGTCGCAACAAATGCCTTTCCTGCAACGTTTTCTAGACGACCACCGACAGAATCGGGGGCAGTATTCGCCACCTTGTTTTTCCTATGACCACCTTCAAGTACCTGCCACCTAGCCGTTCTACGCAATGCTCTGAACCATCCTACGCCGATGTCGTCGCCCATGGAACCCAGTCCAGCCGCTCGTCGTCGCCTCAGGGTCGCCAGCCCCGCTCCTATCAACGCCGTCGCTCCCCGTCACTGGTGTATTCTGGGCAGTTCTCGGGAAACTAACAGATGCAGCTCCTGGAGGTGGCACTGCATTGACAACTCGGACTGAAAAACCTCTACCGACCACTAATTCCAGACGAAATTTACTTGGTGTTATTATCGATGGCCTGAACGTTACAGCTCTAATAGACACTGGTGCCCACATATGCATTATGAGTTCATGTCTTCGATCCCGCCTGAAAAAAGTTCTTATCCCTGCCATGTCTTCGACTGTGCGGGTAGCCGACAACAGCCAAACATTAGTTCTTGCTTTGTGTACTGCCTGCATCACTGTTGCCGGCCTTCACACTTCAGTCCTCTTCGCTGTTCTAGACGCTTGCCCACACGACGTGATTCTCGGCATTGACTTCTTGACCGCGCATTCAGCCCTGATTGATTGTTCAACCTGCACTTTACAGCTAGAGTTGCCTTTGTACTCTGATGTCCCTCCTGCAGCTCGCACACGGCGACGGTCTGTGGAGTGTCTACGATTACCGCCTCAGGCCGCTGTGTACCTTTCTATGTCGCCGTTCCCACCTGTTCCTGATAGCGACTACTTGGCAGCTCCACTCATTGACCTGACCCTTTCCTGGAACATCATACTTTCTCATAATATAGTGAGGATTAGCAACAAGAAGACGCTTCTCCCTGTCCTCAACTTCTCCATGTCGACCCAGGTCATTCCTCAAGGTATTGCTTTAGCAGAACTCTTTACTCTGGAGCAATGTACAATTTCATCTCTCACTCCTGACATCAAGATCGTAGCCGAACCTGTCGCAGCTGCACAGAATAGAGCTTTCCTAGACAAAATGATATCAAACAACCTATCGCCGTCTTAAGTTGAAGCGCTACGTGGTGTTATATTTTCTTACCTTGACATTTTTGATATCGACGACCATTCCTTAGGCCGCACGAGCGTCGTAGCCCACCGTATTGACACTGGCAACGCCAGTCTCCTTCATAAGTGTCCTTACCGTGTGGCCAATTCAGAGCGCCAAATAATCCAGAAGGAGGTAGAGAAAATGCTCAACGAAGACGTCATAGAGCCTTCAATCAGTCCTTGGGCATCACCTGTTGTGCTTGTTAAAAAGAAGGACAACACCTGGTGGTTCTGCGTCGACTATCGCCATCTCAATCGAATAACCAAGAAGGATGTCCTCGAATTGATGATGTGCTTGACTGCCTTCGTGGTGCCAAGTATTTCTCTTTCCTGGACCTACGATCTGGATATTGGCAAATTTCAGTCGCTGACCGCGAAAAGATGGCATTCATAACACACGACGGGCTTTATCAATTTAAAGTCGTGTCTTTTGGGCTGTGCAATGCGCCAGCAATTTTTTAACGCATGATGGACTCCCTCCTTCGCGGTTTTAAATGGTCAACGTGCCTGTGCTATCTAGACGATGTCATCGTTTTCTCGCCAACCTTCGAAAGCCATCTTTCACGTCTGTCGGCCATCCTTGACGTTTTTCGCTGTGCTGGCCTCCAACTTAACGCGTCTAAGTGCATTTTTGGGCACCGTCAGATAAAGCTACTTGGCCATCTTCTTGACGCTGCTGGGATACGACCCGACCCTGATAAAGTCCGTGCGGTGCGCGAGTTTCCAGTCCCACATTCCATGCAAGAAGTCCGCAGCTTTTTGAGACTCTGTTCGTATTTCTGCCGTTTTGTTAGCAACTTCGCGGAAATTGCTCGGCCCCTCACGGATCTCCTCAAAAAGAATGTGGCTTTTTCCCGGCGGGAAGACCAAGGACATGCCTTCGCGTCGTTGATTTCTGCGCTCACATCCCCACCTCTATTGGCTCATTTTGACCCAGCCACTCGGAGCTACGCACTGACGCAAGTGGCCATGGCATAGGGGCAATACTTGCACAAATGCAGAATGGCACAAACCGTGTCATAGCGTACGCCAGCTGCCTACTTTCTCAGTTGGAAAGGAACTATTCACTTACTGAGCGAGAGTGCCTGGCTCTCATCTGGGCTATCGCGAAATTTTGTCCGTACGTATATGGATGCACGTTCGCAATCGTCATAGACCACCATATGCTCTGCTGGCTGTCAACCCTTAAGGATCCTACAGGAAGACTCGGGCGATAGGCATTGCGATTGCAGGAGTACACGTTCTTTGTAGTGTACAAGTCTGGGAAGCTTCACAGCGATGCCGACTGCTCATCTCGACACCCTGTTTATCCACCTGACTCTTCTGAGTTAGAAGCTGATGCCCAACATCTTAGCTATAACAGATTTTGTGCAAAGAGCCGACGAACAACGACGAGATCCATCGCTGCTATCGATGATTGAC
This sequence comes from Rhipicephalus annulatus, assembly GCA_013436015.1. Lineage (NCBI taxonomy): Eukaryota > Metazoa > Arthropoda > Arachnida > Ixodida > Ixodidae > Rhipicephalus > Rhipicephalus annulatus. The sequence goes on along the minus strand of WOVY01014127.1, from coordinate 26,339 downwards.
CGTCTTCAATCCGGCCATAAAGACCCTTCACTGAGCCTATTTTTTCTTCAAGACAGCGTTTTTTACCGCCGCAACTTACAGCCCGATGGCGCGGAACTTTTGCTCGTCGTCCCCTGTCATCTGCACAAGGACATCTTGCAAGAACTTTACAACGCCCCAAGTGCCGGCCATTTAGGTGTCTCCAGAACTTATGATCGCATCCGCCAGACGAGTATTCTGGAAGGGTCTTCATTGTTTCGTTCACCGCTACGTTGCAGTGTGTGACCTGTGCCAGTGGTGGAAGAAGCCTACGACTCTCCCTGCCGGTCACCTTCAACCTATTGAAGTCCCAGCCAAGCCGTTTCATCGTATGGGTTTGGATTTGTTAGGTCCCTTCCCAACATCGGCAACGAAAAACAAATGCATAGCAGTACCTACGGATTGTGCCACTCGGTATGCAATTACCCGAGTGCTACCGACTTGCTGCGCAACGGATGTCGCAGATTTCCTACTCTATGACTTCATCCTTCACCATGGCGCTCCTCACCTACTCACGGACCGTGGCCGCTGCTTCCTGTCTCGTGTGGTTGACGACCTCCTTAGATCCTGTGCTACGCGGCACAACTTTACGACTTCTTACCATCCTCAGACCAACGGACTTACTGAGCACCTCAACCGCACACTGATGGACATGCTTGCTAGGTATGTTTCTGACGACCACACCGATTGCGACATTGCCCTTCCGTTCGTAACCTTCGCCTACAACTCGTCCCGTCATGAAGCTGCCGGCTACTCACCATTTTAGCTTCTCTTTGACCGTGATCCCTTACTACCTTTCGATACCCTGCTTGCGCATGACCTTCCGTCCACCACTTTGTACGCACAAGATGCCATCTCCCGTGCTCTGATCGCACGTACAGTAGCCCGCACCAGGTTCTCATCGTCCCAGAGAGCACAGAAGTCGCTCTACAACAGCCGACATAGGGATGTCGATTTTTCTCCGGGCTCTTTCGTGCTACTATGGCTGTCATCCCGTCGTGTCGCCCTGTGCGAGAAACTTTTATCGCAATACGCTGGGCTTTACCGAGTTCTGCACCAAGTCACACCTGTAACCTATGAAATTTCTCCTACTATGAACCCCACTGTTAATCCAGAAGTGACATTGTGCATGTGTCTCGCCTGAAGCCCTATTTAATTGACCCGTCCGTCTAATAACAGCAAGCACCGGGACGGTGCTTTTCCGCACGGGGTAATGTCACGGGTATAAAAAGGTACCTTAGGCACGGGTGCAGAAATTACATATACGGAATAAAGACGACGATGTTGTCGTGGGGCTGTGCCTGAACTGCCCTCTTGTCCTGCATCCTTGCATACTGTGTGCAGTGTTAGCCCACCCGGCGTTCACTTATTAAATACTCCCCGTTACACCTACTCTCCAGGTTCATTGGTCCTCATCTAGACACCATGCCACCACGTTGGCCTCTCTTCGAAGCTCGTAACATGCCATCATCAGTTAGCAAACCAGCAATGGCCATACCATCATCAACGCACATGAACACAGCCTGAGAACGTAACGAGGGTTTCTATGTCAAAGTGCCAACTCGTCCAACAGTTAAGTCTTTTGATGTACCCGAGCTGCACAGGATGCGCGAAGTGACTACGCAAAGAAATCGGCAGAGTAGGCGTCACGGGCAACTGGGGTAGCTGCGCAAACTGTTTCATGCAGCGCCATGTGCGACGCATTTTCACGGCTGCGCAAACTGTCCCATGCAGCGCCATGTGCGACGCATTTCGGAGACACTGAATGCACCGGTGACCCAAGCGCTTCTGCCAGGTGGTGACTTGTGCCACCTGGCCACTTCCACCCTCATTCACTATCATCATGATCATATTCTGCTGCTGTTCATTTAGTTTCATTTTTCCAAAACTTCGGTTCTGCTGATGATTACGGCGGCAAAGCCAGGACTTCATGCTTTCAGTGACCGGAATCGGTTACCGAAAGCATGAAGTCCCGATAGCCCTCTCTTGAATCGTCTGAGTTAGCCTGTGCACATCTAAATCCCTCCGAATCAATGAGCATTTGGCACCATTGAAATATACACAGTTTTTCCAGGACCACGCTGCATGTCTGGGTTAACCGAATTTCCAAGTTAATGAGTTCTGGGTAAGCGAGCTTTTTCTGTACTCACTTTATTCTTGAGCTTCGGGTCCTTATGATAAATGTAAAAGCTAACTCCCTTTTCATGAGCGGATGTGGCACACTGAGGCACAAAACAGTACTTCACCATTGTGCAGAGCTCAGTACGGAGACAAATGGCCGAAAAACATTAATAAACAATGAGCTGTGCTTTTACTGTGAATGTCAAAACCTGTAGCTGTTATAACAGTGTAGAAAGCCACTCTGCACAAGATAACTAACTGAACTGCTTTTTCATTGAGATTTACCACGACCTTGGTTTTTACACAGCGCCTGGCCTTCGTAGCAAGCGAAAGCACCTGAATCCCCATTCTGACGTCATACAGCCGTGGTTCCCAGAGCTGCCATCAGTTGCACATGAGCCAATTGATGCTGAAGTTCCGAACAATGCACTTGTGGGGCTTTGGTGCATATTTTAAATGCGAAACATTTCTTTACGTACTGCAGGCACATTGGGCGTCCATTCTTCTATCAATCTGTCCGTCCATTCATCTATCTATCCACTCACTCACGTCTCGGTGCTCTCGTGATCATCCCCTTAACTTGGGATGGGTGGATAAGGTGGTTTAATGGGTATGCCTCGCTGGTCATGACATGAATATCACAATCGCGCCCCGTTCGTCGTCAAAGCTTTCCCGCCAGACTTGTAGCACCTGCCCGTGGGGGGGTATGTGCCGCAGGTGATAGACAGTTAATATCTACTCTAGAACGGCGAGAACAGACATGGATAATATTAGCGCGTCAGCGTTAAGAAAAAACTGACACCGGCAAGGTTTACTCCACGGACGCTAAAAATAAATGTCATGGCACCAGCAAGAATCAACCAGCATTCTGCGTATAAATCAAGTATTCAACCACAAAGCCACACCAGGTGTCGGGACTACCTTATAAATAGACAGTTATACTCGTAACAGTGCTGGCTTTCCTATTTTATAAACATTGATTTGATTTATTGATATGTGGATAACGTTACAAAACCACTTTATGAATAAATGAGAGACGCCGTAGTAGAGGGCTCCGGAAATTTCAACCACCCGGGGTTCTTTAACGTGCACCTAAATCTGAGCACACAGGCCTACAACATTTCCGCCTCCATCGGAAATGCAGCCCCTGCTGCCGCGATTCGATCTCGCGACCTGCGGTTCAGCAGCCAAGTACCTTAGCCGCTAGACCACCGCGTCGAGGCAATTTTATGAACATTCCATGTACTCCTATGATACAGCTGTCACGTCGAATCGATGTCAATTGTAGTGAGGTGTCATCCGCTGAAGTTGATTTATGTAGCAGTATCTAGGGCTACCATCCTCGGGAGCTCTAGTGCTTTCTATCAGCTTACCGTTTCTGGTTGCTAATGCTCATCTTCCTGTTGGCATCATTGGGCAAGTGCACACAACTTGTTATATAAACATATGCAGCTGTTCTACATATGTCTGTGCATGCAAATTCGTGCATATATTTAGCGTCATTTCATAATGTGTCGCTCAATAAAAATTAGAGCAGTGTCACTTTCACGTTTGGTGTTCCTGGCATTGTTTCACGACACAATACGCACAAGGGGTGAATGTCTGGAATGTGGCGACGTCGATGGATGTGCCTGGTAAGGTTTTGGCATGACATTTCTTCGGTGCCTTATAAGAAGGCCAAAAAAGAGCAGATTGAAACAAAAAAAAGCGGATAAACTCAAAGGAACTGAAAAAACACAAATAAACTCTAAAAATAAACACAAAACAGCAGGTGAGTGAAAACAGAAAAAAAGCGGACAAGCACAAATATGACCAGAAAAAAAAGCAGGTAAGCCCAAAGAGCTGAAAAGAGCACTGAAACATGAGATAAAACGCAATAAAACATGAAACAAATAACATAAAGTTCGCAAAGAAGGGAAAACTGCAGATAAAGAAGAAAACGTAGGAAAACAAAAAGCTGATTATTTAATAAAGAGAAGAGAAAAAGCAGGTCAGTTGGAAGACTTGTGAAGAGCAGATATATTCAAAAATAAAATACAGCAGATAAAATAAGCAGCATTCGAAGATGGCACGAAAACTGAGAAAAGTGGGTAAATAAAAGAAGTAATTGGCAAAAAAGCAGATAAGCACAAGAAATCAATAAAAAAGAGATCAACTCAAAAAACTGAAAAGAAAGGTCAATAGAAGTAAAGAACACGAAAGAAAAAAGAAACGCAACAAGATGACACAGAAAGCGAAATCAACAGATAAACAAGAAAACAGGGCCAAACAGGAAATAGAGGGTAAACTCTCAAGAATTCGGCAGATCTCGCGTACCTAGGGAATATATGTTATGCGGGGCATGTTATTAGCTGAGAGACTAGCAACATCTACCGACAATTCAGAGAATGATACAAACTGCGCGAGCTGAAAGACTAGCAATGCCTGTCGTCGGATCGAAGAAGGATCAACTGCCCTCGGCTCACGAGGCAGGAAAGGAGAGATGACGTGACGTCAAGCGTTTGGAGCGGGAGGACGCGCTCGCAAAGGAAGCCGCGATGTAATCTATATGAATCATCATTAAACCTGTTTGTTTTCTATCAGTGATCGTGTCTGCCAACCCCTGACATGGTGACGAGGAACTTTGAAAGCACCAATGCGGACAAACCAGCAATCCATGCTGCGGAAAAGGTAAGCACACAGTATGGCTGAAAAGGCGGTGTGAGCACAAAGACACGAGGTGAACGACGCGACACAGGAAAGAATCTGAACGTCCCCTGTCTCCACGGTGTCAGCGAACGTCCAATCCCAATCATCCCCTAAACAAAGCACGGCGTGCAACAATCGAGCGGTCATGATGGATCGAAAACCCGAGGTGAGACATGCGACACTCAAAGACAAGTACAAGAGCGAAGACTCATGGTGGTACGCAACGATGCAGCTTTTTCCCGAGATGCCCATGATGACACGAAACGAAAGCTCGATGGAACTCGTGACACTGGCAACTACGGTGCAAATGATGACACAGTTGTGCAACGACAAATGGGATTGCCAAGAAACTCAATCGATGGGGCCAACAAAAACGGCATGATCCAGATTATGACTATGTTTGATCTCACGATGACCCTCCCTACATTTTGCGGCACAGACAAAGACAGTCTGAAGGAATGGATCACATCGGTGGAAAACATGCACGAAAGATGCTCATGGAAGGACCTGGCCAAGCTAAATGCTGGTATTTCAGGGCTTTGTGGGCGAGCAGCAGCTTGGCATCGCACAAAAGGCATGAATCTCAAAGATTGGCACACTTGTGTAGCGGCACTACAAAAGGAGTTCAACAGCCACTGTTTTGCTAGTTGGTAAAAAGTGTGAACGCACGGTGGCAAAACGGCGACGAAAACATTACAGACTTTATATTCCCGGCTGCAACGCATCAGCCGCGGTAAGTACGCATTAAGCGACGACGACATCGTCGACTGGCTCATACGAGGTGTCCGATCGGAAAATGCAATACCCATGCTCGCGGCATTTCACGACTTGCAAAACGGAACCATGTCTGACTTCATCAGCTACGCACGACAGTTGAACAGACGCACGACATCGACAAGAGGCGAAACCACAAGGGTGAAGCCATCCCATGTGGCAGCAGTGCGCGGATCGAGACAGCAAAGTGCACAGCAAAGAATGCATGATCATCAACCGAGAAAGCCCACAAGAATCTCCGCTGACTCATGCGCTCGCTGCTTACAGTGTGGACACCGCGCGGAGGACTGCACAAAACCTGATACAGGCACCGAAGAGGAAAAGGCAGCTGCCGCAAAATGAAGGGAAGAAAGAGCAGCGCAAGAACAACGCACCCACCGCACCGTGAGGACGCGCACGCAAGGAAGGATAATTCTTGTGGCTATTAAGATCAACATCAACGGTGTCGAGGCACTAGCATTATGGGATACGGGATCTTCTGCGACTCCCATTTCGTCAGCGTTAGCAGAACAACATAATTTCAGCGTTGTGCCTGACACAGACTGCGTACTCAAAGGACCATTCAGAGACTTGACGACTCCCCTAGGAGCAACTCGATCAAGGGCACGTTGTCATCAAATATGCAAGCGTGATTATTGGTGTAAAAGTAGTCAACGGCTTGGCTCATGATGCTGTCATAGTTACCGATTGGTGAGAATGTGTTGCATTCGACTACATCGAAAGATGCACGGTTGGAACACACGCTGGAGTGGATACCGAAAAACAGTTCACCGGAAATGCCAAGAATGGAACATCGAAAAAATAACATTCGCCGCAGCCAGCACGAAAGGATGACAACGAAAAAACAGATGTAACATTTGTAGCTGCCTCTCTGAACAGCTACCCAAAGCAAGGTCATCCTAGTCTTCCGGCATTGCAGGAAGTGCGTCGCATAATTGAAAAAGTGCAAGTTGCCAACTTCAACACGGACCAAAAAAAAGATTAGATCTGTACTGAGTGAAAACATCCATATTTTACTAACCCCGGCAACGAATTGGGTCTCTGCACGCATGACAAGCATACGATTGGCCTCAGTGACAATACAACCATATAAGACAAGTCACGTGAACACAAAGTTCATAAGGGAGGAAACAACACTGGCTGAAAAGAGGCATCATCTGCAACTCAGTCTCCACATGCCTCGCTCGTTGTTGTGGTACAGTCTCACCAAGAATCGACTCCAAAGCAATTGTGCGTCGACAATCGTTTCTTTAATGGGAATACATTGAAACGCGCCTACTGTATGCCGTGAATTGACACACTACTCCGCAAAGTGTCACGGTCATGACTCTTCTCGAATTTTGATGTGAAAAAGGCCTTTCTCAATGTATCAATACGTGAAAGTGACATCGAGAAAGGAGAGTTTGTAACTGAAGACTGACACTACGAGCCTAGACGCATGATCTTCAGGTAGTGCACAGCTCCATCAACCATGCAGAGCATTGTGGATGATGGAATGAAACCGCTCATTGACAGTGGACACGTCATTGTGTTTATGGATGACATGTGTATATTCACGAACGACATCGAACAGCTCATCAGAACCGTGAACGATGCTCTAAAAACATTGACAGACCTGAACCTATGAGTGGACTTCAGGAAAAGCACTTTCGGTGCTGGAGTACATACTTTCGAGAGATGGAGTGCCTATCGACTCAAGACGAACGAGTGCCATAAAGAACTATGGGCAACCACGCTAGAAGACAGAAGTGCGATCATTCCTAGGGCTGACATCTCACTACAAGGAAATACATCAAGGACTATCGCGAATTTTGACCCAGCACTTCCGACACAACTTCACGTTGACGCATCATATACTGCATTCGGTGCTTTCCCCTCTCAAAGACACGCAGACGAAACGCGCATCGTGGAATACGCCAGCAGGAGGGTGCCCAACTCGGACAGGCTCAAGCACTATTCTGATCTGGAGGCGATTGCAATGCACTGTGCTGTCACTGACGGATTCCACCAATACATTCAAGGGCCAGAGCGCTTCAAAATATCCACCGACAACTGGGCGGTAGCGCATATCATGTCAAAGAAGCACCCACAAAGGCGTTAGCTCGGATCGTGCTTGACATGATGTTATACAACTTCACGGCTTGACACACGTCGGGCAAGACAAACTTCATCGCAGATGCGTTCTCACGAGTCCCTGAAAATGCGTACAATGTGTTCGTTTTGAAAGCTGAACACAGATGACTCCGCAGAGCACACAAAGATGATCCTACACTTGCCCCGATCATCAACCAGAGAGAGCACCAAGAGTGACCCCCTATAGGATGGTACAGGACAGACTTGTACAAGTCACCAATGACGGAGACAGAATAAAACACCGCATCGTGGTGCCAGAAAGCCTAAAATAATTCCTTCTGTTGCATACCACGATGAAGACTGTCACGGCGATACCTCTCGAACACTTCAAAAAATGGAGCAACGGTACATTTGGCGTGTCATGAAAAATGACATTGAAGACTACGTACATGGATATCTGTTAAACATGCCAAAGATATAGCGCCAAGACAGGAGTGCAAACGGGTTCGCTAAACCCCCGTATGCCAATTCAGGCACTATTCCACACCATTGCTATAGACCACATTGGCCCAATTCATACCGAGGACCCCAACAACTACTGAAATCATGACTACGGCTTTGAAGATTGTTTAAAGCCTCTTGTGTTGACACATGAAATGCCCGAAAATGACAAGTTACGCTTTTTGGATTTAAGACTGTTTTTTAGCTCACAGCGCATCTGTTGGTGTTATGAACCACGTGCACAGAAACCTTTACTTTTTCTTCCGCTCACAGCAAGTTAGTTAAGCGAGGCATAGGACGAAGCTGTCTTGAGAATGCCTTAAATAGGTCATGCGTCCACAACATCTCTGCGAGCTTCAAAGCTCAAGCTTCCCCTTAAGGCTTCGGGTTTCCCTGAGGTGTTTATCGCTTCCGTTGCTGAGACTATCCTGTGGACTAATAAGGCAGAGCAGAGGCAGCAACAGGATCCGAGCTACACCAATGCAGAGCGTGAAAGGATAGCCGTGATTCCATACTAACACCAGATATCACACAGGCTCAAGAAAATCGGAAAACGAGTTGGAGTTCGTGTCCTGTTCTCTGCACTGTTCAAATTAATCATCCTCGCTAAATCTACAAACCCCCTGAAAACGCAGTCATCAACGGAATGCAGAGTTCAGCATAGAAACAGGTATGGGGAGCGGGAAGTTGTCTATAGGACCCCCCTTTCATCCGGTGCTTGTTATGTCGGAACGGCTGGAAGGTGTCTGAACGATCGACTGAGAGAACATGCTAACAATGTTAGAAACGGGACAGATGGTTTTTTTGCTCAGAACTGCACTGAGTGCAACTGTGTGCCCCTTTTCAAGCGCGCAGCGACACTGTGCAAGCACAAAAATGAGCACACCTGGGTCATTGTCGAGGCCGCGCAGATGGCACGCGAACAGGTGTCTTGCATAGCAAGCCCTCCGTGTCTCGGTCCGAGAAGGAACTAAGGTTCCTGGAAGGTTTTGGTGCGCGCAAGTAGTTATATTACCTTTACTTTTCTGTTTCGTTTCCTTATAGACTTTTCTTTGCCTTTTTCTGTGCTTTTGTTTTTTTTCCTTACTCATGTTTTGCTCTTTGTGCCATATGGTTTTGTCACATGGTTTACTGTCTCCTCTATATATTTTCGCGCTCTGCGCAATAAACTTAGTTGGAAGTTAGCGCCCGTGTCCTTCTTGTTTCCCCGCAGGGGCGCCTGCGCAAGTAGGCGTTTGGTGTGTAGCGACACCACGGACCCGAGCTACCGGGGGGGGGGGGGTTTCTACTCCCTCCCACGCCTAGCCGTGCGTGGTTTTGCCGTGTCCGTCGAAAAGGGGATCCTGGGGGTTGAGCCAACGCTGGGTGATTGGACCATTAAGGCCCCCCGGCAGAGGCAACACATCCCTTTGGCCCCGGCTTCACGTAGACGGCACCCCTGGGCTGACCCACCCAGGGGAAATCGGCAGTCGCCTTTTCCTATCTCTCTCTCCCTACATCTTCGTCTTTATCTCTTACTATTTATTAGTCCTCTCTTCTACTCTCTTCCGTTTACTTCCAAACTTCCTGGCGGCTAGGGTTAACCCTGTGCAAATAGCCTACCTTGGTCTAGGCGCATTGGGTTATAGTGGCGTTGTACGGCTGGCTTCTGCAGGTTTCAGCATCCGCAAACTTGTAGCGTCCCCTCGTTGGGCTCCGTGGTGGGTGGCTGCCAACGCTGCTGAACAAAAATAAGACAGGCATGCCTAGAGCATTCCCCCTACTGTCTGATCGTACCGGCTTAAAGCGGGTACGCACCGATGATATAATTTTTTTCAACCAGCCAAAAGAAACATATCCTCACTTTCATGTTATCCACTGTAAAAAAAACTGAAAAGCAAGCCAGGACCGTCTCTCCTTTCCTAGTTTCTAGATGTCTTACCGAAACTCTTGGCACAGGATACAAGGTAACCAAAATGGCTAGCGGAGACCTTCTCCTCGAAATCCGTGACAAAGAACAATTTGACAAGCTAGACCGTGTTTCAGATTTCGGTAGCATAACAATAACCATAACACCACATAGATCAATGAACACAACTCTCGGAGTGGTATCTGATATGGACTTACTTGACTTGACTGAGACTGAACTTTTGGAGGGGTGGAAGAGCCAAAATGTCACTAATGTACAGAGAATCATCATCAGAAGCGATAATAAGGAAACACCGACAAAACACTTATTACTCACGTTTGCATCCAGTAAACTACTGGAATCTATTCAAACAGGGTACACGAAGACATCTATCAGGCCGTACATACCAAACCCTCGTCGTTGCTTCCAATGCCAGAGGTATGGCCATGGCTCTAAAACCTGTCGTGGTCGCCAGACTTGTGTACAATGTGGAGTCCTAGGCCACGTGTCTGAGAACTGCAAACAACCGCCACACTGTGTAAACTGGGAAGGAAACCATGCCGCATATTCACGCTCCTGCACCTACTGGAAAAAAGAAAAAGAAATAATTACGTTGAAGGTGAAGGAGAACATTTCATTTAAGGAAGCACGGCGAAGAGTCGCTCCAATCTATGGACCTACATACGCTAATGCGGCGCATCAGGGGGCACCGCCGCACCAGCCCTCGCCACTCCTTCGGCCCGCGCATACCGAGCCGGGGGTTGTGGCACCTGGCCCCAAGGCGGCTGTAGCCCAGGCTACACTGCCTACTCCCAAACAGAGACCGGAGACTTCAGAGTCCTCGGGTCTCAAGGCCTCCCCTCACCAGGCGAGGCCCGAAATTCAAACAGCCCGCATGTGCGGGCATCCAGTGCCTCCGAGGAGGCAATGGATACGTCGGTACCCTTGGTGCCGAAAGAGCGGCGTGGCTCCTTGGAGCGCGCCAAGAAAACAAAAAAAAAACAGATAACAGGGCTTGGTGACGGCCCTTTTAAGTGAACTCAAACTCCCTGTCTAAACAGCCACTCGCTTTTCGTACACACAGCACTATTTTACATTCACCATGAACACTCAAATTATACAATGGAACGTCAGGGGCCTTATCAGAAACCTTGACGACATCCAATAACTCTTACACGAACACTCACCAAAATTGCTGCGTGTACAAGAAACACACCTTAATTCAAAACACACAAATTTTCTTTGTAAATACGTTATTTTCCGAAAAGACCGTGTTGATGCCATGACATCATCCAGAGGTGTTGCCATCACAGTGAATCAAGGATTTGCATGCACACACTTACAACCCCAAACATTCCTTGAGGCAGTGGCTGTTCGAGCGGTTCTTTTTGATAAAGTGATTACAATCTGCACTATTTACATTCCTCCTAGATATCAACTGCAAAAACGTGATTTACACTCTTTAATTGATGAACTTTGTGGGGGTCTCGTCGGCGAGGCGAACGCGCGCCTCGCCACGCCACGCTCTTGGAGTGAACGGACACAGTGGACACGGTCGGTACAAAGCACACAACATACATACATTTATTAACTAATTTAGACGACGATATCGTCCGCCGAATGTTACATCAATTCTGATTAACACGCTACCATACCAACAACATAACGCAGTGACACACTAAACACACAATAACATGATAAAAACACACTAACACACCCAACACACTAGCACATACCCAAGGCGGCGTCGCCAACGCCTGACTTTCCACGTGGGACTCCGGCGCGAAGCCCGCGGTGCCAAGCACCGGGAACCCGCGCTACAGACAACCGTTCGCGGCAGCCGCCACGCGCAGAAGAGGCTCGCTCAACGCTCACCCACCACCAAGGCCTGCCTTCCGCCAGGGGCCACCACCGGCGCTACCATTCTACAGACAGTGGTACTCAGAGCGAACGCAACGCCATCTATCGCCCGGTGGTGGTCACCACCAAAATAAAGCCCTGGGGCGAGACACGTGCGCCACGCGGCGCAGACAACTTTACAGGGGGGATGTCAGCATCCCCACATTCCCCCAACCTTAAATGAAACCATATCCCGAAATCAGAAATTAGCTACACAAGCTTTAACAAAAAAAATCATATCGCACGACCATAATGTCCTTGCACCGCGACACCGCCGCTGGTCGTCACTGCTGCACTGTCCGGCTAGACTTCACCTCAGTACCGGCCCCGCAACAGCAACGTTGCCGTCGGCGCGACGATCCGTCGCTAGCGCCGACACGTCTTCCAGTTGCGACCAGCACTCGCGAGGGCGCCGGACTGCAGGCAGTTGCGCAGGTCCCAGGCATCTCCATCGCCCGACCTCATGACCGCATTCCTGGCCAGTGACGCTGACGATGTGCAGGACAGCCGGCCGTGGATGACATCCCTCCCGCTGAATACATCAACAAAAAACAAAACTCGAAAGAAACAATGAAGCGCGGCCTAGGGAGGGAGCTTCAGGCTTTTCAGCCACGTGGTACGGTGGTCAGTACTGCTAGCTAATTCATCGGTGGCGACCGAGACGCCCATCAAAATAAAACAAAAATCACTTTTCCTAACCCTTGCATCGCGAGATAAAAAAAAGTGAGGGAAGCAGAGCGCAACACCTCAACGCCACGATCCACCTAGTTGTGCCACGTGCGACAGGCGGCTGCGTAGAGCCTTAGGCCTAATGAGTCGCTCGACAACAACCGGCATCCACCCAGCACCCAGCCTAGGCGCAGAAGAGGCAGCCGCGAGGAGACGTCCACTCTGTGAGGTGGCCCTATCGCTCGCCGCACACAGCAGCTTACCGAGCGATCAGCGTCCACCGCCCCGGGCGGTGTCACGACGCCCCGGCGTCGAGCCGCAATACAAGTCAGCAACGACGCCCGGCTCCCTGAGCCCAAAGAGATAGAAGAAGCTATTCACAGAAAATCGGACCACCCACGAGGCTTCCGTACTCACTCGCTTCGGGCCTGGCCTACAAACCACGTGCTCTAGGCCTTGCTCACCCCAGGATGCGGACCGCATGGCTCTCGTCCTAATTCAACAACGTTTTTGAAAACTAACAACAACAAAAAAAAATAACACTTGCGAGCAAAAAAAATAAATAGAAAGTCAACCTGCCGACCAACTGAAACACGTTACAAAACCAATCTCCTCGCTTCTCAACAAAGCACACCACCGACGCTAGCAAAGAAGTCCCCCCTAGGCCTACTCTACTCCGGCTCTAACAAAAATAACCGCAAAAACTGTCGTCCGATACTCCAAGAGCTCCACGTTGGGCAGCCAGTGTGGGGGTCTCGTCGGCGAGGCGAACGCGCGCCTCGCCACGCCACGCTCTTGGAGTGAACGGACACAGTGGACACGGTCGGTACAAAGCACACAACATACATACATTTATTAACTAATTTAGACGACGATATCGTCCGCCGAATGTTACATCAATTCTGATTAACACGCTACCATACCAACAACATAACGCAGTGACACACTAAACACACAATAACATGATAAAAACACACTAACACACCCAACACACTAGCACATACCCAAGGCGGCGTCGCCAACGCCTGACTTTCCACGTGGGACTCCGGTGCGAAGCCCGCGGTGCCAAGCACCGGGGACCCGCGCTACAGACAACCGTTCGCGGCAGCCGCCACGCGCAGAAGAGGCTCGCTCAACGCTCACCCACCACCAAGGCCTGCCTTCCGCCAGGGGCCACCACCGGCGCTACCATTCTACAGACAGTGGTACTCAGAGCGAACGCAACGCCATCTATCGCCCGGTGGTGGTCACCACCAAAATAAAGCCCTGGGGCGAGACACGTGCGCCACGCGGCGCAGACAACTTTACAGGGGGGATGTCAGCATCCCCACAACTTCCGGAGCCTTATGTTCTCCTTGGAGACTTTAATGCGCATAGCAGGCTATGGGGTGACTCTCGGTATGACGCGCGAGGTCTACTGATCGAACAGTTCCTTCTCTCGTCGAGCGCGTGTCTCCTAAATCGAAAAGAACCAACCTATTATAATCTCGCTAATAACACCTACTCCTCCATGGACCTAAGCATAGTATTTCCATCTCTTGTGCCTCTACTCCAGTGGAAAGTCGTCAGCAATCTGTACGGAAGTGACCACTTCCCCGTAGTTTTGAGCACAACTACAGTAACTGAGGGTCCACCACGTGTTCCCAAGTGGCTCATAAATTGAGAGCCGACTGGGAACAGTTTTATACCATCGCTCGTCTAGGTTGGATGACATATGTACTTTGAACATTGATGTTGCTGTCAACTACTTCACAGCGTTTTTGATGGACGCTGCAACAAAATGCATCCCACAAACAAATGGACACCCTGGAAAACGGCGGGTGCCATGGTGGAACTCTGAATGCCGAAACGCACGCAAAAAGCAAAACAGAGCTTGGAGGCTGCTTCGGAACTCAGCGACAGCCAAACATCTTGACACCTTTAAGAAAATAAAGTCTCAAGGCAGGAGAACGCGTCGGCAAGCCAGAAGAGAAAGCTGGCAGAAGTTTTAGTCAGGGATCAATTCACACACACAGGAGGCTAAAGTCTGGAACATGGTCGGTAGGATAGCAGGAAAACAAGTACACACACTTTCACTCGTAAACACTCAGGGTGATATCTTGGAAGATCAGGCAAACTTCCTCGGTGCACACTTCGAACAGGTGTCCAGCTCGTCCCACTATACTGACACTTTCCAAAAATACAGAACAAGAATAGAAAAGCAGAAACTCGAACACAAATCCACTAGATACGAGGCATATAACCAAGCTTTCGGTCTAGCTGAGCTGCGAACGTCTCTAAACTCCTGAAGTTTTTCTGCCCCAGGTTCTGACCGTGTGGTGTATGAAATGTTAAAAAACCTACCAAGCGAAACACGAAAAACCTTACTTTGTTTGTACAATGCTATCTGGTTTTCTGGCACTATCCCTACCTCCTGGAAAGAAGCTATTATTATTCCCATTTTGAAAGATGGCAAGGACCCTTCTTTACCTTCGAGTTATAGGCCTATTGCACTTACAAGCTGCTTGTGCAAAGTCTTCAAAAAATGACAAACTGCCGACTTATACATTTCCTTGAAACAAACAATTTGCTCGACCCAATTCAGTGCGGGTTTCGAGCAAGTAGATCCACCACAGACAACCTTGTTCGTATCGAGGCACAGATCAGGGACGCCTTCGTCCATAAACAATATTTTCTCTCTGTATTTCTCGATATCGAAAAGGCTTATGATGCAGCATGGCGTTTTAGAATTCTAAGAGACCTGTCCCACCTTGGCGTGTGCGGAAGAATGTTTCACATAATCGAAAGTTACCTGTCGAACCGGACATTCCGTGTCCGAGTGGGCACGGTTCTTTCCCAAACATTTGTCCAGGAAACAGGCGTGCCACAAGGTGGTGTACTTAGCTGCACACTTTTTCTTATCAAAATGAATTCCTCGCGCTTGTCCATCCCTCGCAATATGCTTTATTGTACATATGTCGATGACGTCCAGCTTGACTTTAGATCTTGCAATCTGGCAATGTGTGAGCGGCAGGTTCAGCTATGTTTAAACAATGTCTCCAAATGGGCAGAGGAAAACGGATTCCGACTGAACCCACAAAAAAGCACGTGTGTCTTGTTCTCCCGAAAGAGAGGCATGCACTCAGAACCCGACATTGAACTGAACGGTCAACGTCTGTCTGTTAATGCGGAGCATAAATTCTTAGGATTAATCTTGGACAACAAGTTGACCTTCGTACCGCACATCAAGTATCTAAAAACAAAATGTTTAAAAGCCATGAATGTTTTAAAAGTGTTGTCACGTACTACGTGGGGTAGTGACAGGCAATGTCTCATGAACCTATATAGGAGCCTCATTCGCACCCGCTTAGATTATGGGGCCGTTGTTTATCAGTCTGCGACTCAAAGTGCTTTGAAGATGCTGGACCCCGTGCACCATTTGGGCATCCGCCTTTCTACGGGTGCTTTTCGCACCAGCCCCGTAGAAAGCCTTTATGTTGAGTCAAATGAATGGTCGCTTCATCTGCAGAGAACTTACATGTCCTTTGTTTATTTCCTTAAGGTGAAACCAGACAAGAAGCACCCCCCATACTCTACTATTAATGATTTGTCGAGCTCAATTCTGTTTCAAAACAGGCCTTCGATGAGGCAGCCCTTGTCAGTTCGCCTGAAGAGTCTAGCTGAGGAAACTGGAGTCTCACTTGAACACAGTTTAATAGCTCCTGTAGCATACCCGCTACCGTGGCAATGGCAGACTATAAAGTGCGATGTGTCTTTTCTAGAAGTTACAAAACATGCGCCTATTGCCCATATCCGAACATACTTCCTGGAACTTCAACACAAATACACACGTCCTGAGTTCTTTACAGATGCCTCCAAGTCTAACTCCTCTGTGTCCTGCGCTGCTGTCGGCCCATCCTTTTCGGATGCTGGCCCTCTACATCCAGGCACAAGTATCTTCATAGCGGAAGCTTATGCGATACTTGTGGCGGCTAAACACATCAAGCAATTACAAACACGAAAAGCAGTAACTTATACGGACTCCCTCAGTGTGGTAACGGCTCTGCACACTCTTAAAAAACACAAAAACCCAGTCCTTGCCTCACTTTACTCCATTTTGTGCACACTCTACACACTCAAACAACATGTTGTAGTGTGCTGGGTGCCAGGGCAACGTGAGATTCAAGGCAACGTGAGGGCGGATCAGCTCGCTGCATCCGTCCACAAAAGCACTGCCCCTACATTCATATCAATCCCGGCCCTTGATCTTAAGCCATCTCTCAAACGAAACCTCAGGGACTACTGGCAGAGCAAATGGAATACACACACAAAAAACAAACTACACATTATGAAGCCACACCTTGGTCATTGGCTGCCTGTATCGAAATCGCGTCATACAGAGGTAATACTAACGAGACTCATGATAGGACACACATATACGACACACACATATCTTTTGTCTCGTGGTGATCCCATTGTGTGACAGATGTGGTGAAGCATTAACAGTCCTTCACATGTTAATCCAAAGCAAACACTTAGAAACTCTAAGAAAACAACATTTTCCATTACCCTACCGACAAAATATACCTTTACACCCTGCAAAGTTCGTCGGTAGGGAACCGCTTTTTAGTCATAAATCATTGTTAGCGTTTTTAAAAGAAATTCATAGTTTTCATATCATATACCCGGGCATTCCGTAGCACGACCTCTCCAGAGAAGTTTTTGCTGCGGTGGCTACACAAGAAAGCACTTGCCTCACGGCCCTTGGACGCAAGGGTATGAACGAGTGAGGCACTTGTGCTAATGCCATACATATCCACCATCGTTTTTTATTATCACCAACTTTTGTCATCTATTCACACCACACACACCTTTCACGGCATGGTCATGATTTTATTACTTGTATGTTCTTACCCGCCTTACCGCGAGGAATTTTATGACCCTTATACAGCCGCTTATCACAATCGTTATCCATAATTTTAGTAAGATGAACTGGCGCTCTTTGGCCGTGAAATGGCCCTTGCGCCACAAAACATCAAACATCATCATGTTTTTCTTGTTTCTGTGTCGTCGTTTTGTTCTCGCGCTATAACTATCGTCATGTCATACCAACTAGCCCAAGCTGACACACTTTTAAGTTGGTTTCACCGGCACACGCGTGTCACGAATGTTGATTTTCACGGTTTATAAAGTTTTGATGACAGAAAGGCGCACAGCAACGTAGTCTCGGGAAACTTTTTTATGTCGCTCAGTGTACCATCACCTGACGAGTTAACCGGCAGGCCGCTTCAAAATACTGGCGTTCCACCGCAACGGTCTAAGCGATCAGCACTTGATAAACGATGCCCAAGAGGAAGTGCCGATAGCGTTAGCCTATATAACTACAAGACAGCCTGTCTGCCTTGCTGAATAACACGCACGGCCTATGACAGCGCAGGAGCATTTACGTAGCAACGGATGAGGACGGTCGTACGTGTTCGCACTTGACAAAACAGCCGGCAACGCAGTAGCAGAGTCCTTCAAAAAGATTCTGGCAGTAGCTTTAGCTTTCGCAGATGAAAGGCTTCGTAAGAACACTACAATAATGTTGTTTCCATCCATCGTAAGAACACTTCGCAGACGCACTGGGGTTTCATGCATATGCGTCCGGTCAGTCGCACGTGAACTGTGCAAAAGCATTGATTTCATCGTTGACTTTGCCCTTCGTGACAAGAAAAACTCGGCAGCAATGACACTTTCACCTTTGACAACACCACGTTGCAATCTCGAGAATGCAATACGTCCAACAACAATAATCCGCACTTCATCCTGAGAAACTTCATTGCGCACACACTCAGATGAACCTGCGGAGCGGTGGACGGCCGCGCTAGCTCCAACAACGCCTCCTCTAGAAAGATGCCTGAGGAATGGCTCGCGCTCCCAGCGGAGTTGGCCTGCCTTCAGTTTTAAACAAGCTCCGTGCGGTGGCCCTCGCGACCGACACTATCTAAGGTCCCTAGATGAAACAAGTTTTCAAGGTAGTGACACCTTTCCATTTCCTCTTCTCCTATGTTCCTGAAGCGCCCCCTAGAAGGTTTAAAACTTTCATCCAAAAGCGAATGTTTGGGTTCCGTTGCTACGGTGAATAGATGTAAATGAAACAAAATGGAACGAAATAAGACGCAGAATAAACAGTTACCTTTATGAACATAAACGGCACAACACAAGAGCAAGCGGGATTGTGCGTTACTCAACCGGCAACGTTGTGCAGTTCTGTACTTTACACCACTAGCCATAACGTCTCGCGTAGTACATTTTAGTTCCACGGCCGCGGTATTTCGTCTAACCAGTCCACTTCTCCGATTGTGTTTTGTTCGTGCTGTGACACAGTGAACGTGCTTCTTGCTGGATCCTGTAAGTGGCCACAGGGCGTGACGTTGGGACGATTGATTACAACCGGCTTGTGCACACGCAAGAAAAAAAAAACTATGACCAGACTGGTACGCAGTCCAGCAGCACTGCGATGACGTTTTTCTTTAAATGTGCCCATTTGGACAATCGTGATGCCAAGTGATTCTGATGCGGTGCTGGAAACTTCCTGAAAAGTGAGAGTTCTACCGGTGAGGTGTCTCGAAGCAGCGCGTTTCGGCTCAAGCGGGAACTGGTCAAGAGTGAAATGTTTCTGAAGGTGCGTTGATTACAACCTACAGCTGCTCTGTATACGTGCATACCCATATGTATTTGTACCAACTGCAACTGGCATGCACTAGACACGCATTAGACGCGCGCCTGGCGTTTCAATAAAAACCGACAAGTGAACTCGCTTCGCAGATCCGCGTCGACATACGTTGACGGAGTTGCACGAAAGCATTCGCGTGAAATGGTTCATAGTTGCACTTCAAGGTGCGCTTCATCTCGGAAAGCGCGAGGTAAGTTGAAGAGAGCGAAACCATTTTCTGTTGTTCACGGCAACAAAGCATTGCTGAAAAACGCAGATGTTGCATTGAACGAGCATGGCGAAACAATCTTGGTCGACTTAGCGCGCACCGAAACGCTCCTCCTCTTCAGTTTATGTTCTGGCTACGATGTTGTCTTTGGTAACGGCGAGAATCCGGCTGGAGCCATATGCGCATGCGGTTTCGTTTGGAACCTTTTGCATAATAATAAATAACACCACCAGCCATTTGCAAGATCACGTGCAAGTAATGCACCAATTACAGACGCGGATGGCAGAGAAAAAGAGGAGTAATCGAGAGAGTGAGGAGGACGGCTCGAGAACAATGAGTGACGCTACCTTGTTTCATCTAGGGACCTTAACACTATCATCACGGTGGCGGGCGGTACCATAGAAACTTTATGGGCGGTACCAGCTAAGCGTTTTTCATCTGCGGCCCATAGGGGCGCGTCAGTCGAGAGTTGTTTGAGACCTGCAACTTTGCATCATTGTTTCGGAGGCTATGCAAAGTGTTCCGTTGTTGCACCGTCCGCCACAGGTGACGCTAGCGACCGAGAACATTTTCAAAATGAAAGAGAAAAGAGTGGGGCAGCTGTTTTTTTCTCATGCGGCAGGCATCTTCCTAGAGGAGGCGTTGGCTCCAACCTCCAGGTTCAACTGGGCATTCAGCAATCACATGAAGCAGCGACGCCACAGGGTCTCCGGTCCCCCTTGGGGGCGGCCAAAGCCATGGCCACGATTTTGTCGCAGTTCTCACCACCAACACACATCGCAGGCACTAACCATTTCGCACTCATAGAGTTTCCTAATATACACTAGAGGGAACTCTGGCGCTAGTGTCTATTGATGGACATCTGCGGTAATGAGGGAGATAGGTTAGATTTTAGATTCAGTAAGAAAAAATCAACAGTCATGATTTTTAATGATAACGAAGGTAGTGAGCTTAGAATACAGGAGGTCACACTAGAGATAACAGATAAATACAAATATCTGGGTGTATGGATAAGCAATGGGACCGAGTACCTAAGGGAACATGAAATACTATCATCATCATCATCAGCCTGATACGTCCACTGCAGGACAAGGGCCTCTCCCATGTCCCGCCAGTTAACCCGGTCCTGTGCTTGCTGCTGCCAATTTATACCCGCAAACTTCTTAATCTCATCTGCCCATCTAACCTTCTGTCTCCCCCTAACCCGCATGGCTTCTCTGGGAGTCCAGTTAGTTACGCTTAATGACCAGCGGTTATCCTGTCTACGTGCTACATGCCCGGCCCATTTCCATTTCTTCTTCTTGATTTCAGCTATGATATCCTTGACCCCCGTTTGTTTCCCTATCCACTCTGCTCTCTTCTTGTCTCTTAAGGATACACCTACCATTTTCTTTCCATTGCTCGTTGCGTCGTCCTCAGTTTAAGCTGAACCCTCTTTGTAAGTCTCCAGGTTTCTGCTCCGTAGCTAACTACCGGCAAGATACAGCTGTTATATACCTTCCTCTTGAGGGATAGTGGCAATCTACCTGTCATAATTTGAGAGGGCTTACCAAATGTGCTCCAGCCCATTCTTATTCTTCTAGTCACTTCAATGTCGTGGTTAGGTACCGCGGTTATTGCCTGCCCTAAGTAGACATAGTCTTTCACAACTTGAAGTGCACTATTACCTATCTCGAAGCGCTGCTCTTTTCCGAGGTTGTTGTACAATACTTTCGTTTTCTGCAGATTATTTTAAGACCCACATTTCTGTTTTCTTTGTCTAACTCCGTAATCATGAGTTGCAATTCGTCTGAGTTACTCAGCAATGCAATGTCATCGGCGAAGCGCAGGTTAATAAGGTACTCTCCATTAACTCTTATCCCTAACTGTTCCTATTCTTGGCTTCTGAAAACCTCCTGTAAGCACGTGGTAAATAACACTGGGGAGATTGTGTTCCCCTGCCTTACACCCTTTTTGATTGGTATTCTGTTGCTTTCTTTATGAAGCACTATGGTAGCAGTTGATCCCCTGTAGATTTCTTCCAGGATGTTTATATATACTTCATCGACGCCATGATTCCGCAGTGTCTGCATGACGGCTGATAATTCTGCTGAATCAAAACGCCTTCTCGTAATCTATGAAGGCTATGTATAGTGGTTGGTGATATTCTGAGCATTTCTCTATTACCTGATTGATAGTATGAATGTGGTCGATTGTTGAGTAGCCTGTTCGAAATCCTGCTCGTTCCTTTGGTTGATTGAATTCTGATGTTTTCTTTACTCTGTTAGCAATTACCTTTGTAAACAGCTTGTATACTACAGAGAGCAAGCTGATCGGCCTGTAATTCTTCAAGTCCTTGTCATCTCCTTTCTTATGTATTAGGATGATGTTAGCGTTCTTCCAAGACTCTGGTACTCTTCCCGTCAGGAGATACCTCGTAAACAGGGTGGCTAGTTTTTCTAACACAATCTGTCCTCCATCTTTCAGCAGATCTGATGTTACCTGATCCTGACCAGCAGCCTTGCCTCTTTGCATGCGCTCCAAAGCTTTTCTGACTTTTTCTATCATTACTGGTGGGGTGTCATCTGGGTTATTGCTAGTTCTTATAGTATTAAAGTCGTGGTTGTCCCGGCTACTATACAGATCTCTGTAAAACTCCTCCGCTATTTTAACTATCCTATCTATAGTGGTAGTTATATTGCCTTCTTTGTCTTTTAGTGCATACATCCGATTTTTGCCTATCTTAAGTTTCCTCTTCACTGCTTTGACGCTTCCTCTGCTTTTCAGAGCGTGTCCGATTCTCTCCATGTTATACCTTCTTACATCGGATACCTTACGCCTATTAATCAACTTTCATTTCAGTGGTGTTCTTGGTGGCTTCTCGTTCTGTGTGGTTGAGTTCCACGCGTGCACTACGGTGGCTAGAAGGGGAAGTATGACGGACGGGAGCTGAGGAGGGCACAAAATAGCGATGAAAAACGCCGGGCGTTCTAGGTGGCGCTGCCTCTCTCTGAGGTGCCGCTGCTCCGTGGGTTCGCCCCGTCGCTTTCCGAAACCGCACTAAGTTGTGGAGCGGCAGATGTTTGAATGGCTGAACTCGCTCGCGTAATGCGCTAATATGCAGTACTGATGCGCCTTTTTTTATTACACTACAATGCATGCAGTAATGTCGGTAAGGCGGTGAATGAAGACAGCGGAGAAAACGTGCGAGAAGTGTTCGACGTTGCTTTTCCCTTGTTCCGCAACCTTGTTTTTTTTCTTTTTTTGTCTTCTTCTTTCTTCTTCTTTTTTTCTTCTTCTAGCCACCATACGTGTACTCTCATGTGAACGTGGCACGTGTGGCAATGAGTGGAAAGCAAACGCCCTAAAATCACGGCTACGCTCCACTGGGCAGCACAGCGTTCGCGCGAAATAACAGCGAGAAGAAGGCTGTCGCCATTCAAGGCACCTGCAGACCCGGAACGAAGATCACAGTGGAAAAGAAGCCTTCATAGAACAGACAAGGTGCTGACCGCGGAGTGCGCGGTTATAGTGAGCTCCGTTTCGAGCAGCGTTTTATTGTGAGGGACTACGGACACCGCAATAAATGGTGAGGAAGTTCACATTCCAAGTGGGACGCCTACGCTCACTTCGGACGCCGTCCCCACAATTTTGCCAAAACTACCAGCTTACATGAGCAAGTAGCCCACTCCGAGAGACATGAGCGAAAAGGAAGCGCTGATGACGATGTCCCACAACAAAAAAAAAGGCGCGTGGGGAGATTGCGGAGGTGACAGATGTCGACGAACCCTTCGAGTGGTCAATAACGTTTTTTGCGGCCGCGACTGTCGCTGCGGTTGATGGAAATCGAAATATCCGGGAAGCGCTGGACGCTGCATGAACTTTACGACGCCGACGGAGGAGTGTGCTTTACCTCATGTTTCCTCGACTCGCTTTCAGGCGAAGTCACTGTGGAAAAAGCCGTGTTTTTCACTGCAAACAGTGTCGGTGCTTTGCACTCAAAGACGTTCGTGTGTGGTAAACAGGTGGCTGGCGCGTCAGTGACGATTCAATATGCTACAACCACTCTGCAGGAAGCCGATGACATGCATATATGCTAAGGCGCAGCGTTGCAAGCTGATGAAAGCAGTCTCACAACCAACTTAACAATGCAATTGCAAGGCCAAATTAAGTGCGAGGGCAGAGAAGTTTACAGTACTAACTCCCAAGGCATAGGGCAACGAAAGAAGGAACGGCTTGCGTCGTTTGCAAATACGCAAGAAAAGCCCTTGTTAGGCGGCAATGGCACCTCAAAAGGCGTCAAGGAGATAGCCTGAACAGTCATAATGTTAGCTCGCTGTGCCATAGCCGTGGTTCGAAAACGCTGAAAGCTTTGTACCCCGAAGAAAGAAATCAAACGACTTTTATTGAGGTAGACAAGCTACCTTACACCATCAAAAAAATCAAAGCGATTGCGCTGCGACAGCTGATGAAGTACTCGCTAAAAAGATAAGTTTGTTGTCGCCAAAAAGCAGCAGCTCGCTGTCAGGCAGTGCTTTGAGGCATCCCAAAAAGAACGAGCTTGCGGGGCATAAAGTACGACAAAGAATAGATGCTAGAATGCATTTTACACAAAATGAGAAGCCCGAAGCTCTACCAGTATATTCGGATAGACAGAACATTTTGGCACTCCAAGTGACACAACCCTTTGTAATTCACACCGCCCAGTACAGAAGCAGCTATAGGGTTTCAATGAAAAGATGCTGAGTGTGCGTTCCACCGCCATGTGGATTATTAATCGATGAAATGAAACTTGCCTGAACATTTATCTGTGACCACAGGTGCGAAAACTTAAGGCTTTGTGGACCTCGGACCGTATACGCCCCGTAAAAGACAAAACATTGCCATGCAATCATGGCCTCGTCGTAATGTTTGTGCCGTTGGTTGGCAGCTGGACACAAGTAGTATGTGTTTTCGGGAGCAACAAGAACGTGAAAGGGGACCTGTTGGCCAAAATTATTCTGGAATCCACAGTTCTAGCAGAAGAGCCGGCCTCTTTGTGGACTACATAACATGAGATGCAGCAGTTTGGAACTGGAAAACGTGGCGCATCTTTAACATCAGAGCTTCTTTAAATGGAAATGGTGTGCAAAAAACCACATCCTGTTGACAGCAATCGGTTCCTACACTTTTCTGATTTTCCTCATTTAGTCAAGAACGTTCGAAACAGGCTCCTTACTACAACTTTTGACACCCCAGATGGCGAAGTTTGATGCAATTTGCAAGAGAAGCTTTCAAATTGGACAGTAATGCAGTCACAATGAAGGCAATGCCCGGGATTACCAGCTTCCACATAAGCCCCAACATTTCGAAAAATGCGGGCAGTTATGCGTTCCAGTTGTTTGGGCATAGTCCTTTGCGAGCATTTTTCTTTCCGTACTCAGTTGGAAAGCATCTGTGGTAAAATTGATTTGACAGAAATTCTTCATGAGAACGAAGTCACTGATTCCTGTGATGACAGCAAGGTACACAGTCGAAGCTTCACACACAACTCTGCAAGTCAAGAAAGCATTAAGGAAATGCTCAGTTTCTTGGACGCTGGGAGCGTCATGCTGATAAGAAGTTTTTTAGCGAGTCAAGTGCTGAGGGCTTAGAGTCACTTTAACAGTACTCTAGAGCTCCTCCGCTATTTTCGTGAAAATAATGGGTTTCGCTACTTGTTGACATCCAGGCTGAGCCAAGCTAAAGTGGAAAACTTTTTCGGAATCGTGAGACTTTCTTCGGCTGCAACTCACCCGCCGCCACAGCAGTTCCTGCTCACTGTTCACTGTCTATCTTTCTATAATTGGACACAGTGTTGCAGGCGGGAATGCAGAAGGCGATGTCATCATTCTCTTCTTGATGTTGGGGACAGGGAAGAAACTCCAAAGCAACAGCTGATTGACCCAAATGAAGCTTTGCGCGGAAAAGCAAGCGGGACCTCCAGGCTCATGTGAAAGTGAAGCTGGGAACATGAGTACCACATTACAGAGAAGTGACTCAAGGCTGACTTATTACATTTCCGGATATGTGGCGAGAAAGTGTGTGCTTCCCACCAAGTGTTCTGCATGTAATGACAGCTCCTTCTCCCAACAGAAGAAGGGCGCCGCTTGCATGCAGGATAATTTCTGCGCCACCAATGATCAAGGTGGTTGCTCTACCCATCGGTCGAACTCTTCCGCTTTATGTCATGACTTGAAGATCCTTTCACAAGTTGCTTTAGTGCACAAAGAGTTCACCGGAGGAGAGAAGCGTAATGGACATCCTGCACATGATTCATTGTGCCGCTCCTTTGAAGGTTGGATGCAGCGCTCACGCCGACAGTCACTCCTTCGCATAGTCAGCTTTTATGTCACCACTCGGCTTCATTTTTTTATCAAAGGCTTGAACAGGGCAAATGTGCGTGTCAAAGAGAAAGGCAGCGCAACACCTGAAGCTAAGTAGACTAACTTAGCTGTACCTTCTACACCGTTAACTTTGTGCATTCAAGGTGCACGAAAAAATTTTGGAAGTGAAAAAAACAGTGCAATAAAATTGAGTGGGACAGTGAGAGTGCTTTCCAAGTCTCTTTATTGATTCCAGATGCTTTCCTTGTGCATTGCCGCTGGAGAAGTTATCCGTCTGTGCGGACAGCACGTGTCGGCTTTGGGTTCCTACGAAAAGCGCGTACTTCTGTGAGGTAAACAGTTCGACAGCAACGGCAACACCAACACGACGTGCGCAAATTTGCCAGGGAACGAAACCCTAAGCGGAAAAACTCAGCGGCGCATCCCGAGGACGCAGGCTGCAGGGCAAACTTTTTTCAA